>APFE031386209.1:3162-48040 GCA_000404065.3 Pinus taeda
GCTCCGCTAATCGAGGGAAAAGCGTGCTCCCTCTGAACCTGTATGGCAGGTGATCCTGCACTAGAGGACTCACACATAGTGAACGCAAACTCTCGGTCAAAATGACCTGCAAAATCCTCAATCTCTACTGATGCTGCCAAACTCGGGTCCTTCCCCTTCTTCTTCTTCTCCAGACACACAACTGCATAGTGTCCCATCTTTTGACAATTCCAACATTTCACCTTGGAATAGTCCTTCTGTGTGTTTACCTATTTACCTTTACCTTTGTCTTTTCCCCCACCACTGCTTGTGGAAGCCTGCTTCTTCCCTTTGCCTTTCTTGCCTCCTGCCACCAGTGCTACATCCTCATCCTGCTCAACTGGCTTGGCTGCCCCAAGCTGGCCTTTCTTGATCTCTGTCTGAATGCAATCATCCCAAAACCTCTCCCATGTGGGAAGGGTCTCACAAGCACAAACCCCATCAGCAAAGTTCATCCATGAACGGGGGAGGCCATTTACCGCAATCTGCACCAACTCAGTGGGTGGAATGGCCTCTCCAATCGCTGCTAACTCATCTCTCACATTAGTAATCTTAGTGAGATATCCAGCTGCACTATCATTGCCCATCTTAATGTTTTTCAGTTTTTCCTTCAGAACCATTTTCCGGTTCTCATTGGTACTCTGGTAGAAATTGGACAATGCTGTCCACATCTCATAGGCATTGCTCTTTCCTCTCACATGAGGAATGCAATGGTCTTTGATTATGTCTAGAATCAACCTCTTACCCTTGTTGTTCTTTTTATTATAGGCAGCCAACTGAGTAGCATCAGTAGGCACAACAACAGGGGTCTGAGTGGTATGCACCATGATATCCCAGTCTTCTGCCTCCTCAAATATACTCTGCATTCTCTCCTTCCAAACGTTGTAATTTGTATGCCCATCCAACCTATCATCCACCCTCAATCCCAATGACATCCTGTTGTCTTACAACTGAAAATAGCACTCCTGTAGTAAAGATAAAACCTGTTGTTTATGAAAAATCAGCTTGCTGGAATTTTCTGAGTGAAAAATCAGCAGCTGTAATTTTTCTCTTTTGTTGTCCCAAACTGCCCTTCAACACTCAAGTTCTGATACCATGTTAAAATTTCTGTTTTCCCACCCAGGTTTTCAGTTTCTCCTTATTTCTCCCATGTAGTTAAATGCCCTTTCCCATAACCATACATTTAACAATGCTGAAAAAAAAAATTTGCTGAAAACACAAATTCTGGAAAATTTACAGAATGCTGGAAATTGCAGAAATAAAAATCAGCAGTAATAAACAGCCATTAAAACACATTAAAACACTGATATTTTTTGTCAACGTGACCCTGGAAAAACACCCTACAACTCTTGGGGAAAACCAGTTTGAGAGCTCTTCTTTATTTATGAAAAATGTCTTTTTACAGCAAGAAAATATTTAGCAAAAATCAGCAAGCAAACTTTTACAACTTAGTTTAGCCTTGCTGAAACTCAGTCTTGCTGAAAAACTACCCTGCTGAAACTTCGTTGTTGTTACTCCGCTGCTGAAACTTCGCTGCTGATACTCCGCAGGTCACTCTCCAGAAATCTCCCTTGCTCTCTTGCTCTCCTTCTCCTAATCTGCTCATGAAAGAATGAATGATCTTTTCCTCCTTTTCCTCCTTTAATATAACTCAAAGTGACTTTTGGGTAATCTCTAAATCCAATGGCTGAGATTAAATGAACATTCAAATTTCACATTCTATTTTTTAGTTCACCCCACTTTAATAAAGACCCACTTAGTCATTTATTTCCAAAGTCACTTTTCCTTTCTAATTTTACATTAACTTTATTAAAGTCACTTTAAAATTAGACTTTAGTAACTTTATCACTTAAAGTCACTTTTAAATTAGATTTTAACTTTATAAAAATTATAAAGTCACTGTAGGAGAAAAATTAAAATCTTTTGGACATTTTTCCCTAGGCCAAAGATCAAAGCCTAAGGGAACCACCTGTCCTCCGGTACCAAATTTCAACAACTAATTTAAAGGTCTGCAGTTCATTCTATTTGGTATCAAAGCACATGATCCTAGCATTCTTTCCATTTCAATAGAGTTTTCATGTAAACTCCATTCTATATCTATATATATTTGGAAGCTTCAAACAATGAAATTTTGAGCATATTAGAAATACATCTCATGAGAAATAAGATAAAAAATTTTGTATTTTGGCTTTTTATACTTTTAGAGATATAGTTTATTGAAGTTATGGTTTATAAATAGTCTTAAAATCAATTTCGAATGGCGTTGCCATTTTTTCTATAGTTTTTTTCCTTTAAAATCATATACTATCAAGTTTTCATCGAGAGAAGGAATTGTATTAGGGTACATTTCATAAAAATGTATTCTATAGATATACCCTATGGAATTTAAGGTTTGTGGATGATTCTAATAATAGTCTCGTGTGAGTTTAATTGAAATTTTCACTATAATTTTTTCTCAAAGAGAATTAAGATTGTGAAACTTTTAAAGATATGAGGAGACATACTGAAGTACCTTAGGTAAAAAATTTAGAATCAAATTTGAAGAACTAAACGCATGTCAAACATTTCAAGTTAATTGTTCGAAGAGTTAAAAAACCACGTTTTGCGAAAATTAGTATAAATTTGACTTGTCACATATAATTTAGGTTAGACTTACAAAATTTTAAAGAAGACGGAAAATTATTGGAGGTCAATATTTTAGATGTTGAAGGGATAAATTTTTTGGTGGTTCAATATTTATGATAAATACCTAAATAGGTAGAATCTCATCCATGACTCATCAAAAAATGGAAGATGTAAAATACCTCATGCCCATGTTAGAGAGACGAGTTAAGAAAATAAGTTATAATATGAAGGCTTATTTTTCACACGTGCAATAATTAGTTAAAATAGATCTGAACTAAAACAAGGGAGAAATGTATAAGAAACTAAAATAATTGGAAGAAAATACAGACGGATTGGAAGAAAATATTATACAGACATTAAATGGTAGGCTCTTTAAAATTGATAATCTGTTTGATGGAACTCATTGAAATAAAGGTGGAATTCATGTTCAACAACTTGTTAATAATAGTAATTTAAAGTGGATCTACTCTAGTTGTGGAGGTTATCATGGATAGTTTCCTAAAGGAATAAACCTTCCCAATGTTTAATTAGATTATTTTGATGAAAAATAGGTCTTTAGATACGTGACCGAAATAGAGAAATATTTTGAATCACATCATGTTATGGATGACAAGATAAACATTAACATAATAATTGAATTTTGAGATATAGTATCAACGGGTAGCGAGAAGGAAGGCACATTCTTATCAATATATTTTGGGTTTAGGTATGAAAGACTTGGAACCATAAAATACCAAATATTGGGTACAATATTGCTCCAGTCAATTGACAGGAATCAAGAAGTTTGGTGATATTGAACATCATAGTATAGAATATCAAGTTTTGGTCACAAGTGTGGATAACGTAAGTGATGAATATTTGTTGGAATATAACATGTGTGGATTAAAGGAAGATATTAAACATGCTATTTTCCTAGAACATCCAAGAAATGTTATGGAAGCTACACAATTATCTTATCATATTAAATCTAACAACAAGGATGCACACAATCCTACCATGGGAGCATAAAAAAGAGGTACAAATTGTCTTGGGGTTCATAACATAACCCTACCTCATCCCACACAAAATAATATAAGAAAAATGGAGGAAAGAAGAACAAAAGGACTATGCTTTGGTTGTAACAAAAAATGGTGAAAAGAGAATAAATGTCAAAAATAATTTTTTTCGCCCTAGAAAATAGTGATGAAGGGGAAATGGATGAAGGTACACAAAGAAGTGAGAATGAACTTGTCAACTTAAAAGAGAAATAAATAGAGATGAAAATTGTGAACAACATTCATTCATACAGATGTGAGATATTTTTTCATGCATTGGAAGGTCTGTTACCTGCTCAAACATTGAAGATTGTTTGTTACATTAAGAAGAAAGGGGTCATAATTCTTATTGACTAAGGTAGTACCCATAAAGTATTCGATAAAAGGCCAGAAAAAAAACATTATTTTCTTTTCATATCAAACAACAATTTATTGTTTTAATTTCCAATGGAGGGAGTGCTAATTGTGTGGGAAAATTTGATAATGTCGATTTAACGATGGGACAATTTAGTTTGGAAAGCCTAATGTATCTCTCTACAATTGGAAGTGTAGGAATTGTTCTATGGATTCAATGATCTACAATATTGCATACAATTTCTAAAATCTATTATAAACAATTCATGAGATTTGAATTCCAAATAATTTAATATGATGTCAAAGGGTTAAATGTTAGACCTTCTCAAGTCATCATATCTAGTAGAATGAAAAAGCTCCTAAAAATGAGTAGCAAGGGAGTTATGTTTAAACTATATTCTAGGAAAGTTAAGTAGTGATATGAAAATATTGATGAGAAATTAAAATACACTTTAGAAAGTAACTATAGGTTCTTCCAATAAATTCCCAATGGTATACTTGCATACGATCAAAAATGTAAAATTGAATCAATACATAAAAGTATTCCTCCTAATAAAATGCTTAATACATGTCCTTAACAAAAAAAAGGAGATTGAGAAAATTATACAAGACATGCTCTATTTAGGCATTATTCAACATAATAGGCATTCATTTTTATCTCCAGCAATGATCATGAGAAGAAACGTTAATTCTTGGAGGTTGGGTCATGATTATAGAGGTCTAAAAAAGCACTGTTACAGATAAATTCTCTATAAAAATTATCGATGAGTTATTCGATGATTTTTATGGAGTGTATTATACCTTGATTTTAAATAAGATACAAAAAGATGAAATTACATAAATAAGAAGATCTCAAAACTATTTTTAAAATATATGAAGGGAACCATGAGTTCTTGGTCATGCCTTCAAGGTTGTATAATGTTCCTTCTACTTTTCAAGGCCTAATGAAAAAATATTTCAACCGTTTGTTAGAATGTTTGTGTTGGTCTTCCTTTATGATATTCTTATCTATATAAAATCATGTGTAGAGAGCATTAAACATGTAGTTCAAGTTCTACAAATTATTGAGAGTAATCTATTATATGTAAAAAGATCCATATGTTCATATGGGAAACACAAAGTAGAGTATTTGAGCCATGTTGTTTCAAATGAATGAGTTAAGGTGAACTCTCAAAGGATACAATCTAATGAAAATGGAACATTCCTAAAAACATCAAGAGTCTTAGAGGATTTAAGGGACTTACGATATAATATTAGAAATTTGTTATGAATTATCCATGCATTACAAGCCCACTCACTTCTCTTTTGAAGAAAAATTGAATGATGAGGCTACTTTTGTATTAATTTCCTTAAATGATGCAATGTATTCTACACCAGTATTTGATGAAAATGAGAATTTGGGGGTTGCCCAAAATCCCAATTCTTTAAAAATCTCGTGATCCTGAGCCTGTGGTTTATAGGCCCAAAAGTCCCAACGGAAGCTTTTTTTGAATTTTAACCTTTTCTAACTGTGGGTCCTCATTAAAATCAAGCATCTAAATTTACTAATCAAACATCTAAAACCAAAACATATAATCAAACCCCGCTACCACAAGTAATGCATTCGCTAAAATCATGGGATTGCTGTCTGAAATCAAGTCCTTAAGAGTCTCTAAAAAACCTTGATCTTCCACCAGTTCAATATTAATATCATAAAGTTTAGCAACACATATAGCAGCCATCTTTCACACGTAAGGATCATCATCATTGAGGCATCTTTGAAAATCACACAAAATACAAATATGGAATTAAAATAAATACAGCTGGCCCTATAAACAGCAGTGGTTCTGCCGATCCATCGGATTTAAATCCAATCTCTGTTGACAAATAAAAAGATGCAGGCTTTCAGGATCTAAACCGAAGAGGGTTTCCAGGCTGGGCCTTGACCTCAAAGGCATTGACATCAACCGAAACAACCTTCTTATGAAAATCATTCAGAATATCGTCCAACGAAAGCATCCCATTTGAATCTACTCCAGCCGCAGTCCCTGTAGTGTTTGGCTGTCCATAATTCGTGACACTAGGTACTCTGGAAGGACCAGTAGAAACAGGATCAAAAGCTCTCCTAACAGCACTACTACCACTAACATTAACAACACCGTAATCTCTCCATACCCCTTCAGAACCCCTACCGAAGCCTTCAGAAGCTTTGGCTTGATGTTGGCACGTTGGTTTGTATTTCCCCTAACAGAAAGCGGGTTTGAATAAGGAAACTCCATGGTTTAACAAGTTAAAAGTTCAACAAAACAGCATCCAGCTTATCCCTGAAGCTACCATTCATAAGCTCTGTATTCACCGGCCCTATGAAGACGGAATGAATAATTAAACTCCTCAAAATTAAAGTCCGTGCAACAAAAGAAGCCTTCTGATGACAGCGTTCAGGGTTCCACGCCAACCTGACAATTACAAACTTGTAGATTCAATTACAAATTTAAACAACCATTACGACAACCACCAATTTAATATGTTTCCATAGCTCAAATGGATCGGGCATTTAAGGTATTATAAGCACCATTACAAATTGGATCTGAACCGTTCACTTATATATAAGAGATAGAGTCAAAACACACATAAACACAGACAGGCCATTAACACAACACGCATATATTATAATATGAATAACAAAACCCGGTTACAGGTAAGGAATTTTAGCCTTAGAATCAAGATCACGCTCGATTACATTTTTTCACTCACAAAATTCCTCAAAAAATAAGATACCTCACACCCTATCACACTATACATTTATAAGATACATTGGAAGGATCGACCAGACCTTCTCCTAGTTTTTTTACAATGAAAGCTCTCCAAAAGCGTGCATGGTTGTTATCAATAGCAAGTCTTCTCAAAACATATCCGCTTTAAAGCTACTTTAATTCTGCTTTTTTGCTTTAAAACAAGCTTTCCTATGTTCTGATCCTCTGGTCCACGTTTTCTTCTTTGTTGCTGAGTGCTCCCGCATCAGACTCCCAAGGCACAAAAATTTATCACCTCCTGGTCATATGCTTCTGGTCTTCATAATAGCAATTTTATCCACTGCATTCCTTCACTAGAACTGCTTCCATGATTTTCTGTGAGTTGCAACCAACCTCTACAGTAACAGTCTCCTCTGTTACATGATACCTCACCAAGCCATCCGCACTCGGTCTTTTGGCATCCTTCTCTAGGTTGTTGCAAATCTTCTCACCTTCCGCTGCCGCCATCTGCACAATAGCAAAACCATAAACTCTCCATCTTTAACACAACTGTACCTCTTTCCGCAGAATCTTTTACTGCTCTGATACCACCTGATGAAAATGAGAACTTGGGGGTTGCCAAAAATCCCAATTCTTTAAAAATCTCGTGATCCTGAGCCTGTGGTTTATAGGCCCACAAGTCCCAATGGAAGCTTTTTTTGACTTTTAACCTTTTCTAACTGTGGGTCCTCATTAAAATCAAGCATCTAAATTTACTAATCAAACATCTAAAACCAAAGCATGTAATCAAACCCCGTTGCCACAAGTAATGCATTCGATAAAATCATGGGATTGCTGTCTGAAATCAAGTCCTTAAGAGTCTCTAAAAAACCTCGATCTTCCACCAGTTCAATATTAATATCATAAAGTTTAGCAACACATATAGCAGTCATCTTTCACACGTAAGGATCATCATCATTGAGGCATCTTTGAAGCGAATCACACAAAATACAAATATGGAATTAAAATAAATACAGTTGGCCCTATAAACATCAGTGGTTCCGCCGATCCATTGGATTTAAATCCACTCTCTATTGACAAATAAAAAGATGCAGGCTTTTCGGATCTAAACTAGAGAGGGTTTCCAGGCTGGGCCTTGACCTCAAAGGCATTGACATCAATCGAAATAACCTTCTTATGCAAATCATTCAGAATATCATCCAACGAAATCATCCCATCTGAATCTACCCAAGCCACAGTCCCTGTAGGGTTTGGCTGTCCATAATTCGTGACACTAGATACTCTGGAAGGACCAGTAGAAACAGGATCAAAAGCTCTCCTAACAGCACTACTACCACTAACATTAACATCTCTCCATACCCCTTCAGAACACCTACCGAAGCCTTCAGAAGCTTTTGGCTTGATGTTGGGACGTTGGTTTGTATTTCCCCTAACAGAAAGTGTGTTTGAATAAGGAAACTCCATGGTTTCACAAGTTAAAAGTTCAACAAAACAACATCCAGCTTATCACTGAAGCTACCATTCATAAGCTCTGTATTCACCGGCCCTATGAAGACGGAATGAATAATTAAACTCCTCGAAATCAAAGTCCGTGCAGCAAAAGAAGCCTTCTGATGACAGCGTTCAGAGCTCCACGCCAACTTGACAATTACAAACTTGTAGATTCAATTACAAATTTAAACAACCATTACGGCAACCACCAATTTAATATGTTTCCATAGCTCAAATGGATCAGACATTCAAGGTATTATAAGCACCATTACAAATTGGATCTGAACCGTTCACTTATATATAAGAGATAGAGTCAAAACACACATAAACACAGACAGGCCATTAACACAACACACATATATTATAATATGAATAACATAGCACGGTTACAGGTAAGGCATTTCAGCCTTAGAATCGAGCTCACGCTCGATTACATTTTTTCACTCACAAAATTCCTCACAAAATAAGATACCTCACACCCTATCACATTATACATTTATAAGATACATTGGAAGGATCGATCAGACCTTCTCCTAGTTTTTTTACAATGAAAGCTCTCCAAAAGCGTGCATGGTTGTTATCAATAGCAAGTCTTCTCAAAACATATCCGCTTTAAAGCTACTTTAATTCTGCTTTTCTACTTTAAAACAGGCTTTCCTCTGTTCTGATCCTCTGGTCCACCTTTTCTTGCTTTGTTGCTGAGTGCTCCCGCATCAGTATTATCAACAACATATTTTGGGGAAAAAATCACAATATAGTGTGATGCACTATGCCAAGTAAATGGAGCATTATTAACACAAAATGGGAGATTGTTGGCTTTTGAAAGCAAACAATTCAAGGGAAAATACTTTGTGAAATGAAGAAATGAAAAATACATGGGAGTAATGCAACATGCAATAAAAGAATGATGATGGGATCTTATTGGGAGACACCATAAAGTAAACATATTTCATGATAGCTTAGATTATTCTTTGGAGTGAAGAGTGTCATCAGAAGATAAAACAAAATGATAGAAAAAATGGAAGGTTTTTATTTTAAAATAATCTATGAGGGGAAGGACAATCTGATAGAAAATATTATTTGAAAGACATAAGAAGCCTCAAGTTTATATTCTATTACAGATTCTATTCTATTATGGTTAGAATAAGCTCACCACTAATGTCAAAATGAACACATTATAAACAAGAAATACAATATATAAATAAAGGAATGAACCCTATGCAGGTTCTGGTCAATTTAATTATGTTTAAAATTTTGTTACAATAAATTATCAAATTGAAATTGTAAACTTATAAAGTACGTGGAGAAATATATGCAAGGATTCAGTTTCTAATTCTATCAAATGTAACTAACATGAAAATAATTTTTTTTCTATGAAAGCAAGTAAATTGGCATGAAAGTAAACTTTAATCTAGGAAAGAAATAAAAAATATAAACTAGGGAAACGATAGAAATATTATTCTAGGAAGGCAATGGAAATTTAATCTAGGAAAGAATTTGAAACTTAATCTATGAAGGAAAGTAAATATAATCTATGAAAGCATGTAAATTGAATCTACAAAATCAGGTATAAATAATATATGACAACAAGGAAGCTTAATATATGAAATCATGAAATTCTAATCTATGAAAGCGTCTAAAATTTAGTCTATGAAGGAGATTAAAATTTAGTCTATCAAAGCAATTGAAATATATGGCTATAAACAAGAAATTAAAAAGCATTCATGCTTCGCAAATAACTCCCTCTAATTCTCAACAAGCACACGAGAAGTTGAAAATTATAATAAAACCATATATCAAGTGAAATAATTTTGGAACAATCTATAAAAGATTGATGTCTAGTTAAAAATATATATCTTCAAATATTATAATTACAAATTCTAAATTTCTTCTCCCCTCCTCTCCTCTCAATGGAGAAAGAACTCTTATATATAGATGTGTTTCCTTGAGAAGAGGATAAACAACTATTATATTCATATCCACTTTTCTCTTATCTAGGTATAATCAATTTACTAAAATTAGGAAATCACCATCTCTACAAATCACCTCAGAAATCTCTAATATCTTTGATAGGATACCTTATCAAAACTTCCCTGATTCTTGTGCATTGAATGTGTTTGAATAATTATCTCAAATCCTCTTCAAAGATTCAAGAGATTGAGAATGAAATTTAAATTTGAGGTTGAGTAACCAAATATGACTTGAATGGAATATTAGAATATTCCTACAAACATCATAAAACACATCCATTTTTTTTTCTATGCTTACCAGGACTACATCTTCATCATGTCCAATACATCACCCTGATCCTGGCAGGAAATTGAACCAGTGACTTCACATCAAGGAGTTCCTTAATAGAGCACTCGATCACCATCTATCCAAGTCGCCGTGGACCACATCCAACTTTCATATATAAGTGAAAACATGTTATTTTTTTAATATTTAATCTTAAATTCACTAAAAATACTGAAATAAATTCTTTGGAAAATAATAGTTCTCAGCCTGTAAATAATCATGAAAATGGTCATAATGTAAGGTTATGGAGCTACGGAATGTAGTAAAAAAAAAAAATGGAAGAAAGGATATTAAAAAATATGACATTTTGGAGATCCAACAAGTGGAAAGGATATATATTAGGGTAGGAAATTGTTATGCCCACAATGAAAGTAACAAAAAAAAATATATTATGGGAGTCTTAACAACCTTAGGTGGTAAGTTATTTAAGGATCCATAAAACATATCAAATAATAATTTTTTTTTTTGGAAAGGAATGAAGGAATATATATAAAATTTTGAGAGTGAATGTAAAAATTTCCAAAGAAATAATAGAGAGACATTAAAGCTTCTATGATTGTGTTATCCATTACCGATACCTAATCAAATACGTCAAGATATATCAATGGAATTCATTTAAATTTTACCAAAATATTCATGGAAATATTCCATTTATGTGGTCATTGATAAACTCGTGAAATATGCACATGCTTCTAAAACTCAAAGTACATACACAACAAGCCAAGCGGTATAAGTTTTGATGAAGGAAATTTATATAGTTAATGGTATTCCAAAGGTAGTAATAAGCAACAAAGATCCAAAATTCATAAGTGACTTTTTGAAAGAATTATGGATGATGACTCGAACAACACTAATGATGACTTTATGATATCACTGACAAATATATGGTCAAATGGAAATAGTTAACAAATTATTAGAGGGTTATGTATGACATTAGTCTGCATATAAGTAATATCAATGAATGAAGTGGCTTCTTCTCAAAGAATGGTGGTATAACACTACCTATGACACATATACTAAAATGACTCCATTTGAAACTCTTTATGGATATCAAGATCTTAGTATATCATATTTTTTTTAAATGTAAGTCCAAAGTATAGGGAATGGAGTCACATATGGAGAAGACTATATACAATTTGAGAATTATTAAGGGAAACCTACAAATGGAGGAAAAAATAATGAAATAACAAGTAGATCAACGTCGAAGTGAAAGAAAATTTTGGGGGGAGGGGTGATTAGGTATTTCTGACATTACTCTTAAAAAATATCACTCAAGAAAAAGAATAATTAGAAATTAGCTCCAAAAGTTTATGGATCCTATAGGATTATTCACGGGATTTGACAAATCACATATGAATTATATTTTCCTCTTCATTGAATTCATAACATTTTTCATGTATGTTTCCCAAGAACATTTGTGGGAGAAACCATGTCAATGAAAACATAAACTCCCTAGTTAGAAGAATGGAAGTTTATCCTTGAAGTAGAAAAAGTTATAAAACATTTTTTATTTATCTCTTCAAGTAAAACCATTATGGACTACATAATCAAGTGGAATAATATGTGTCTAGAAGAAGCTACATGGAAAACTGAGTAGTTTTTGAAGAAACACCCTGAATTACAAGATTTAGGGTGAATACTTTTTAAAATGAGGGGGACTATGCTAAGGCATTTAGGCTCTTATGTTAATTTTATAATAATAATTTATTATTAGGATATTTATTATACTATTGGGTTATCTAGAACATTTGATTTTACAATTCAATTGTAATTGTACACATCTCCTCCTATATATACCAAAGAGATATTATGTTAGTATCATCATAACATGTCTCATGCATTGAACTCGTTGTAAAAGAGTGTCCCCACCTTGAACTAGACTACAACCGTTGACCTATTATCACTATTGGGGGTCACGTCACATAACAATGTAGCTCCTAAGTATCATCGATTAATGTATGTAGGAAGCAAAGTAGAGAAAGGTAGGAATTTGGATAATTAGAAAATACAAAAGGCATTGAAAAATCATCACATGCTTCATTTTCCTTAATGGTATCATTTAAAAGTAATGAACTCTACCTCTTAGTACAATTCATGTTGATCATCATCATTGCTTAATATGTCCATTCATTTCAAGTAGGAGTTCATAAAAAAGGAGTTTCCACACACAAACACACACACACACACACACATAGGAAGGAAGGAAGTGATGTTATGACAATATAAGGAAAGCGACTAGTGTGAAACAATAAAATACATATACTAGGAGAGGGAGGGAGGAACCCTATAATAAGAAAATTATGAACCATAAATCCATATACTAAAAAAACAATGAAAAAGGAAAAAATCAAAATACAAAAAGAGTGTGCTGACATTCTGTATTTTTGAGGTTGAGGGAGTAAACACATAGGAAAACATCAAAACCACTTTGGAAGCTGGGATCTAGCCCTGCCAGCTTTAGAGATGTATCTCTCTATTTAATTTAGCTTTGTTTTTCGTGCATTTTAGGCTAGTTATAATTGTACTTGTTTGTTTTGATTTGATTGGTTTGGTTCATTTAAGTTTTATGATTCCATTGGGCTATGGAGTCTATAAATTAAACGGGATTTTGCATCAATGTTTAGACGAGTCCCCACAGTGCAAGCTAGGTTGCACTATTTGGATCTTTTCAAAAATTAAATGGATAGTGGAATAGAAGAAGTGTAAGGTTTAGTAGAAATGAAGGAGAAATTAAGAATTCTTTGATTTGAATTTAGTGGAAAAGATTAAAATTACCAGCAGCCAAAATAGCATGCTCTATGTAACAAATCCTATATATCACAAGTTCTATTAAGTAATTTAGATTTCAGAATAACAAAGAAAGGAACACATAACCATTTGGTACACCACACAAATCTTTTGAAAGGTCCTTGTATTATTAATGGTCCAATACTTTGAAAAATACAATATCCAGAAGAAATTGCATTCAAGAATCAACCCTTAATACTTCAAACACTGAAGTATTTATACAAATAATTACAAAAATCCTTTACAAAATGGTTGTCAAACCAATAATGTATTATTAGACTAATTACAAACAATACAATTCATTCTTTGTAGAAAAATAGACCACGTAGACATCTCAAAGGAAAGGTGGCGCTCTTTTGATGGATTTGATTGGTGAGTCAACCTGAAATTGTGTTGTGTTGGTGTGCTGACTATCATGTTGGCCGATGTGTTAGGCGTTGTCTTACTACATCCAAATTATTCTTTTTAATCTAGTAAATTGATTAGTTTTTCCCATCTCTTTTCATCTAGTATCGTCAGTTTTATTACTGTCTGATAAATTTCATCTACCTCTGTGTATTTGGCAAAAGTTGGTTTTACTGTAAAAACGTGTTTTACCTTATTCTTTACATAGAAATAATTTGACATGGTTTAAAAAATGTCTCTCTTGTCATACTTCCCTTAATCCCACTGAATTTGATGCTTCTTCTGGCCATTTCTTTATTTTTAGGACATAGTATTCCTGAGTGATCAATTTATCATTTATTACATAAATACTAGGTAGTCCTTTCTGGATCAATGCTTCATTTTTCCTAGTAAACATGCTTACTTTCAGCTCTAATGTTTCACATATTTCTTCCAACCAATCAATAAGGTTCCTTTTGGTTTAATCTTTCTTGACCTCTAAAATAGTGGCAATTCGGTCACTGATTCCTAACTCTTGAAGCTCATATTTTTAATTAGAATTCAGGAATCTAATAATGTTTGTGGCTGATGTGGGCATTTCTCCAAGCTTCTCTCTTCCTTGCACAATAGTTTATGTAACATTTTCTACCGACTCCTTCTTCTCCACGATGATTTGGATAGAAGTCCAAATCTCATTCATAGAGTCTAATATATTCATTCAAATGGTTTCCTTAGCTTGGGCCAAGGTTTGACCAATCAAAGTGTCCCTTTGACCAATTGAAGTGTCCCTTTCTATCTTCTACAACTTCTCCAACAATCTCTGTGATTTCTACATTTCAGTAACCTGAGAAGCTTCATATTTGGCCTTTTTTACTTATAAAGGTTTGAGTTGATCCTTCAAAATCTTGATTTCTTTTGACTCGAGTGACATGTTCTCTATTATCTTGGTCACCTATTCAACAGTTGCAGTATGAGTGGAAGAAGTAGTTGCAGTGGTTGTTCCTGTTGTTGTAATCTAAGAAATGGGTGTGGCATTTAGGGGGACAATGAGCATCTTATGACTCTCTTCTTTCTCCTCTATCATTTTCTCCATATCTACCTCAATTTTTCTAATCTGTATATTTTTCTCTACAATCCGCTTCATCTTATCTACCTTTTGTGCTTCATTTTCTTCGATGTTCTTGGTCAATGGGTCCTCTGTGGATGGTAGCTTGAGTTGCTTTCTCAATGTTGCAATATGTAGATTCTTCTTCTTAATAATAGCCTTAGCATCATTGACATCTTTAGGGTAATACCCTATCTTTACTACTAAGTCTTCCAAAGACTTGATCTTGTTATCCTTTGCTACGGAGTACACCTTCCCCATTTTCAACTAAGATTTAACATCAGAAAATGAAACCTGTAATTTAGATAGTGACATAGTAGTGTTAGTCAATGTATAAGATATCATCTCACCAGTTTTCTTGAGCATCTCCATTTGATCAATGGGATGAATTTCTTTGGTGCTAAACTCAAGGATAGTGCTCTTGTAGTCTATTGTTCTTTTTGGCTATGGAATTTGGGCCTCCAGGAAGGTCATTTGCATGTTTTCTTGCTCTGTGTCAAACACTAATAACACTCTAGTCTGTGAGTTGGAGGTATACTTCCAAAACTGATTATAAATATTGTTTTTTAGAATCTCATTTTTAAGCTTAATCTCCCTACACCTATCAAAAATTGTCTTCTCTTTTTCTATTTTGACATTCTGTGACTCTAGCTCAGTTTCCTTCTGACCTTGTGATTATGAAGGTATAGTAGCACATGTTGTAAATTTGTTGGTTGTAGGTGGTGAATCTTTGATTATGATGATAGCCTACTCTTCTGTCTCTTTATCTACATCTACTCTAGGAGTTAACTTTGTCCTCCTCCTGTAGCTGATCTTGAACTCTTTGGATTCACTCCAAATTTTTAGTGAAGATCCTTCCTCCCTTTATCTTTTGTTCGATTTTTCTTGAGGAGTGGGAGTCTGCAAACTAGAAGTAGAAAAGAGTTGTTCTTCAGCTTCCTACAAGGTGTTTTCTATCCATTCCAACTAATTAGCATACTTCTCAATTTCAAGCCTTGAAGTATGAATGTTAGGAGTACTTTTATTCTCTACCTTGAGCTTTGAAATAATGTGACAAGGGTCATAAGACCATGTAAAACTCAGACTAAACTTCATTTCTTTAAGCGTATTGTCTGCTTCTTCACCTGTTGTCCTAGTGTTACATACAATTGGGCCCACCTATGTGTTTTTACTGAACTGTGATTTATTCTTGGCCACTACAAAATGGATGTCAACCAAATTCAACATCTGTCTAATATAGTCAAGCGAAAAAATACTCACGGGGAGGTATTTAGGGAGTTTTTAGTGTTTGAATTCACAACCATAAACCCTGATCTCAGTGTAGGTTTGGTATCAATACCAATCCCCAGTCTTTTCCTATTCTATTAGGTGCAAAATTCTCTTGATTTCTTCATTGATTATGGGTTGTATGAAAATGTTAAGGATGTCCATGGCTGGATGAAAAACATCCTCAATGAACTTCTTATAAGAAAGTTCCTACTATTCTTTCATGACCAATGATGTCCAAAATATCACTAGCTGCTGATTTCCTACATCATCAACCTTCTGCATTCAAAAACCGAACTTATCTACCTAATAGTAAAGGAATATATAGATTAAAATAGAGGTGTAATTAAACACCTCCTTTGTAGGAAACTTTATAAACTGCTCATGAATGTTGTCAGCCAAGAATTGACTGAAATGGAACACAATGGAAGGTTTATTGTATGTGGAAAATATGGAGAGGAATCCTAAAATGGGCTCATCTACCCATTGATCAGAATAATAACCCAAAATGTAGGAAATCATGGATATAATTTATTTGGCCTGATCAAGGAAAATGAAGGAAGGATATAGAGGATTACTTTTAGGTAATTGGGAATTCTTAGGCAATAAGATCTCAAATATTTTAGCTCTGGTAGTGAAATCCAACTTCTGATAAAGTTGGGTGAGGGTTTCTAAAGAGAAAAGAGTATTATTTTCCATAGAGGGGGCCACCATTATTTAGTCTATGGACTGGACAATTATGGTAAAGAGGATATCACCTGATGGGGCTATGATAGCTCTTTGAGCAGGGACATAACATGCCTGGCATTCTCTAGTAAATGCATGGCCTTTGAATGTCACACGAAAGATGTAATGGGGAATATCGGACTCCTAGAGCTCAATTTCATTAGTTTTATCTACATGTTTAACTTTTAACCAGCAATACTATTCAAGAAAGTTAGTGTCACTTTGGTTTTCACTAATATTATAATCCCTATTGGCCAAAGCGATATGATCAAAGTCTCCAGAAGGGGGAATCAAAGGAGTAATAAGATTACCTTGGGTTTTACTTTTGGGAGCCATGAATCTATAAATCCGAAAGTAATCAGTAAGAGAAATCGGTGGAAAGCTTACCGGGGAAATAGTTGGGGTAATGAACTGTCAAGGAAATAGAACAAAATAATGATAATTCAGATCAGGTTAAGGTTGAGAGAATGGTGTGAAAATGACTGCTATGTTAAACTATGAATAACATATAATTTAGTAGTGAAAAGGATAGCAGAGATGTTTCAAAGGATTTTTAAAGACCGAGAAGTGAAAACCGTTAGAGTTGGCGCGAGACCATTAAATTTGAATGGTTACCCAGGAAGAAAAATTTAGTACGAAACAGTCATTTTACTAGGAAAGCTTTCAATTGGCTAATGACTATGCAATCTAGCAGGAGGAGAGTGATGGAAGAGTTGTGGTGGGGACGTGGTAAAGCGAGCCAAGGGAGAGAGTTTTCATAGAGGGTAGTGAATGGTAAGAAGTTTCAGCGAGGGGGGTTGTGAAGTGTAGAAATGCTAACACATAGGGATGGGGGCCGAGTGGGAGGAACAAGTTTTTAGATCCCTCTGATGGTAAAGGTGTGATGGAGATGGGGGGCAAAGAATGATATGGGTTGTGGATGCTGAGTAGGAATAGATCCTGATGCTTCAAGAAAGCTGTGACTTAACCACATACGATAGATAGACTTTGTCTCCATGCACTTTTTCACTTTTTCCTTTTTTCACTTAGGATAAAGGTTAAAAATAAAACATATGAAATCGCTTTATCCCATGGTCCATGGTTTCCCTTTTTACCATATAATTAAAACTTAGGATAAAATGTGACATAAGGATATGTTTACAAAAACAACTATTTTGCTTACCCTTAGCTAAGCTAACATTTTTTATTCTTCAAAAGGGTCCACATAGACTAGCAAAATCCACCTTATTTTCTTTTATACAAAGTGAAAACTATCTAAAATCTATCCTTTATTTCTACTATTGACTCAGACTAAACAATTGAATCAATGTCATTTTCTACATAACTATTGATTTACCTATATTAAACTGTTGGGTATATCTTTATTCCATAACCTAATTCACAACAATTTAAAGAATTTTAACCATGATTACAATGTATGATTAAATAAGCAGCTAGACATTGTGTAATTTTGAACAAGATGCACACAATATTTATTTAAAAATGATGAAGAAAACTAACTATTAGTAGTGGAATTTAGACTTGCAACACTTTTAATATCATTTACTTTTTTCTTTTTTTTTCTTTTGATGGGGTTCTATTTTTCATTCTTTTTCAATATTTTTGTTTTTTCTCCTTTTTTATTATTTATCCCTCTTTTCATTTATTTATTTTTATTTTATTTTATTTAGAAATAATTGGAAGATTCACAAGTATTTACAAAATAAGATTCCTAAGATACAATCTCAAATACCTTGAGATCTTATAAATTGTAGGACCCTAAAAGTGGCTCCAGCTAGGGATGACATTCTCCCTGTGAAGTGCCAAGAACATTTGACCAATAGCCTTCAGTGTTCTATTTCTGCAATATCCGTCGATGATTCCTTTTATTGTAGTACTTATTGTAACATATCAATGGAAGCTTAGGGCCTTCTCTACATGATTCAACTTGTGTTAATAGGTCATCCAATCAAAATTATAAAGAAAATGATTTTTACAATGATTAATGCTAGAAAAATCTCTATTGCTCTGAGAAATAGTGTTTTAACATTCTCCCATTCAAAGGTCCACCAAGAATCTCTATCCCATATAGATTTTGGAGAAAAAATGCATTGTGTCCTCTGAAAGCATAAATGATTTAAGGGCCTATCGACAAATTGTTGAATTTTCCATGCTTTCCTTCGTCCTCTCTTCTAGAATCCCACTTTAAAATTCTCTCACCCAAAGTGGAATAATATTCTTTGGTTCTTCTATCAAAATAATTTTTGATGTTTGCTAAATGACTTGAGCCTTATTATAAACTTCTTCCTTCGACTACTGTAATTGGATTTTCTGATCAACTCTCCTTTGGATGTCATTTGGTTCAACCTGGAATTCTTGAATTATCTTCATGAGGATGGAAAAATATCATCCATTCCATAAACCTATTGGTATGGTGGCATCCCAATTGATTTCTTTGTGGTGGGCCTATCATCGTAGAGTGCATTTATCAACTTGTTGTGCCATGACTTTTTGTCCTCTTCTAATAACTTCTTAATAATGTTCACCAAAATTTTATTTCAAGATGCAACCAACCCATTACCCTGTGGTTAATAAGAAGTTGAATGTCCAGAAGTAATATTGTATTTGTTGCATAAATATATCATTTTCTTAGATCTAAAGGCTGCAACCTTGTCTATAATAAGCTTGTTTGGATAGTAAAATCTAGACAGGATATTGGCTTCTAAGAATTTGATGATAACAAAATAAGTGGCTAGTCTGGAGGGTGTGTCCTCAATCCATTTAGTGAAGTAGTCAGTAGAAATGAGGATCCATTTATTTTGGGTAGAGGATGGTGGATGGGTTTCTCCAATGAAATCCAATCCCCATTGTTTCAAAGGACTTTCAATGGATATGGATTTCAAAGGCAAAGGAAAAAGCTTTCTTCTCCATTCAAATATTTGGCATTTATGGAAAGAGGTTACCTTCTTATGAACATCAGGAAAAAGGGTAGACCAGTAAAAACCGACTCTAAGAATGTTACTAGCAGTGATTTTCCAATACATATGGCCAACACAGTCACCTTCATGAAATTCCTGCATTGTTCTTTTTCCATCATCTTTCAACAGAAAGTTTAGTAGAATACCACTAGCATCTTTCCAATATAAAACATTATCTATGATGCAAAGTTTAAATGCTTTTCATTTCAGAAATCTAGCCTTTGCCTTAGTTAAACAAGGAGGATAATTTAAATTTAAAACATAAATAAGGTCTGCATACCAGGGTGAGGTCATGAAAGCCTCATCTAATTGTTGAGTCGTCTATTCCTCTTGATCATCTGATGCAGTGACAAAGTGGATATCCAAAGCATTAAAGTTAAATTCAACTATCAATTTGGCTAATCCATATCCTTTCATAAGCTTGGTTGGCTTGATTTCGATGTCATACTGGAGAATGACAGAAATCCACTTGCCTCTTTTACAATATGGCCCATTTTGTGTCAAAATATCCTCAACTACAATGTTTGGGACATAAACAATTATGTAAGAATGGAGGATTTATACTCTGAAGTCTTTAATTTCTTTTATCAATGCAAAGGCTTGTTTTTCTATTATATTATATCTGAGTGCAACATTGCTTAAAGCCTTGCTAAAGAAAGCAATGGGTTGTTCATATCCATCATAATGTTTTGTAAAAGGACAACTGCAATAGCATGTTCATAAGGAGATGAAAAAATTATAAAATCCTTAGTAAAATTTGGACTGATAAGGACTGGTACTTTTCTCAATGCTTGTTTAACTTAGTCAAATAATTGCCTAGCTTCAATCTTCCATCTAATTTATGAATGTTTCTGACAAGTTCTACAAGGTTAGGGATAAACCTTCATACGAAGTTTATTCTACCATTAAACGACCGAAGTTCCTTAATGTTTCTTGGATGATTAATCTTTATAATAGATTCAATCCTTTTGGGGTCAATTTTAATACCTACGTTAGAGATGATATCATGTTGGCTTGAGGGGGCCTGGCCCAAGTTCAATTTTAATTATCCAAAAAAATCCTTCCACTACTAGCCCTTTCTACATCAACTCGCAGAGCGCGGACTAAAGTCTCACCTGAAGTAATATGGGGGGATGCTAGAACCAAGTTTCTGCACCCTGAGATGGTTGTGATGTCATTTGATTCCCTTTATTCCTACCTTCACGTAGACAGCTTCGCTCTAGGGCTTGCAAGAAAAACCCTCTATTCCATCTTTTGATACCTTCGCGAAAGTATAGGATCAACCTTTGTGGAGCCCTAATGTATGGCTCAAGTACTTTCGCGCTACTATGGCATCGTCCCACGCAGATTCCCCAATTATTCCGGTGATTTTCATATGTTGTCACATACTCAAAATTAACGCCGCATAAGGAGATATTTGTAATTTCATTTAATTATTCAATGTTATTGCATTCATTCACGCATCATATCAACATAATAAAGGAAATTCATATATAAAATATTCAAACACATCAATAGAACAAAGACACAAAAATTGCAGATAACTCCTTTTATTAATATCTTCCAAATGTTTACAAACTCTGTCCACCCTGCGCACACAGCTGCAGGGGTCCGTGCACTTGGCTGCAGACTTCTACCCTAGGCCTTTGTACACTCAGCTGCACCTCTATCTACACTACAACCAAAGACTTAGACTTTTTCTTTAGATCTATCACTCTATTACATGATCTGCCATTCTATTCCTTTTTTTAAACTCTTAGATCTTAGCTCTTTTTATACAATCCCATGGTCCCTGGACCATGGGTAGGTCTCTTACAATTGACTTTACTTTACAAAACTAAGGGCAGGCTACCCTTTTTGACACATAACATCATCATTCTTCACGACCACAAAATGTGGAGTCTTTACAATTATATTATAAAAATTGACTTAACATGGGATTTTAGCCACAAAACTGCCCTTGGGGGATCTCGCTCCCAATAGGCCCCCAACATAAACATCTTGACTACCATCGAGTCACTCAGTAGGCTCGGTGATCTTTGCGCGAAACTTTTCCAGCTCAACCCAGAAGACTGAAACTTCATCCATGCACTAAGCTGTTGCGTGCTTCACGTCATCAACTGTCTTCTCGGCTACTCCCCTTGCATTCTCAGCCTGAAGCTGCTGTTGCATCGTTTGCAGAGTCACAAGCTTGCCTTCAATGTTTCCTCTAACTGCGTAAACTTCCTCCAGCCATGCTTTTAGTAGTGCCTTCAGCACTGCTTCCTTGCTCAGCGTTCTGTCCACGTGTTCCTTCAGATACTTGGCTTCCTGCAGCTTGGCTAACCTTTGTGTCTACGTGACGGTTCATGTTGTTCCATTAACTTCGTCATTGTGTTGTTGGAGTTCGCACGCTTCTGTCTCTAGCCTCTAGATTTTTCGGCCTCCTGCAAGCTAGTCACGACCTCAAATGATTGTTCAAACAATTGTTTGCAGTTAGATACTACACCCTCTACCGCCGCAACTACTCCTATGATAGCAGTCACTTGTTGTTCGTTTACCTCTGCCGATGGTGAAGGTTGGGACCTCACCTAGATCTTTGTAATCTATAGGTTTAGCTCCAACGGAACTCACGCCATCTTTATCTGAGTGTCACACACCCCTGTAGCCAATGTGCAGATGCGGACTTTGACTAGCTCGCCCTCTGAAATGGCCAACTCTCGAACCATTCTACATGCGTCCTCCATGACCTGTATGATCTTCTTTCTCTGGCTAGTCACCTCTGCCCCAACAGCAATGGCAACATTTCTCTGTAGGGCCATATGTCCGTTGTTTATCCTCTGTTTGTTGAACACCTGGAGGGCACAGTTCTTCAGGGCCCTCAACTCTACAATTACTCCATCCTGCAAGAGGTGGATTTATTCACGAGGAATCACTAACAAGTTCAGTCAAATTCCCTTCAAGGAACTGACAGTGGGCGTATCAGCCTGCCACATTTTCTGTGGTCAATGCTCCACCTGGAGGTACTATCACACTTGAAGCCTTCTTGCGCAGCATATCGGTAGCCTTTGACATGCCAATAGCCAAGCAGGTGGATAGGGTACCACCGTGCGATGTGCGGGTCTGCAACTCTTTTAGCCCGGTCTGGATGGCCCCTAGGATGATCTGTTGCTACTTTTCAAATTGTTGTAGGGCCTCCATGGTGACATCTCTGACTATCTTTCCGATGTCATATAAGTCACCCTCCATCAATGTGATAGGGTCCAGTGAGGTCTTGGTTGCCTTGGATTTCTTTTTGGACCCTCCCTTCTCCACCTCTGTCGGGCGCTTAATGTGAGCAAACGTCTCTTGAGGGTCCGCACCATGTTGCTCTGTGTCCTCCTCTTCAGTCTTAGGTGATGGTGACCACGTGCCTTTGTCAGAGCCACGCTCTATTCCACCTGTCCCTTTTCTTGCATCCTTTCCTTCCTCTTCTGCCTATGCCTTCTCTGTGGCCTCCTTTTTCCTCTTTTCTACGAGCTGTGCCATCTTCTGCTTGGCCTCTCCCTTCTTCTTGTGTGCAATGAACTTTCTTCTGCCCACCGCCAAGTCCATCGTAGTGTGCCACTCCGTCGGCCATTTATCAAGCACCGCATCCATAACATCATCTGTGGCTAGGTATGGTAAATTGTACCACTTCTACGTAGGGTCCTTCCATGCCCTTATTGATATCCAATGGAAATCAACTTTAAACTCAACATAGATTTGCGGGTTAGCATATGCCATGGGTGACGATCATAGATTATGATTGATGGCCATCCTGATATTCATTTCCACCAAGATCCAGAAGACCTTGCTGTCCCAAACATGCTCCACATCCTTGGTCACCCACAACGAAGAGTACTTTGCTGCTTTAGGAATATCTAGCGCGATCGAGGGGAATTGTTTATCCTTTGGTAGCTGCCACGCTCAGTGCAATCGATAATAAGAGCCACGCATAGTGGAAGGTATTGTTTTCCTCTTGTGCTTCGTGAATGTTTTCTAGGAACTCTCCGCAAAGGTAGTCCGACAAATTAAACTGGACTCCTTTCGTGCACTACTATATGAGCATGACAATAGGTGCCAACACTTCATCGATGTGGAACTTTTGCATCACCTTCCCTACAAGGTTCTACATTTCCACCTTCACAGCAGGGTCATATATGATGGAGATAAAGTACCCACATAGCTTCTTCACTAGTTTGAACTTCTCTTTCATTGATTCTGCGAGCACCTACTTGCCACCGTTATCGCCAAAGGTCATAGCTGGATTTTCACCTCTATACTGTAGTTGCGTTATTCCGTGAATCAACATATCAGTGATGGGTATCGACTCCTCCTATTATAAAATTATATATTACGGAGCAATGGAACAAATAAAATATTGCAAAAGTATAAACAAAGAAAACACATAAAACAAAAGAGACACAGATATATGTGGTTCACCTAGTTTGGGCTACGTCCACCCCGAACAACCAGTCCTTCCTTTCTATTATCCAGCAAAATGAAGAGACACAACCTACAGTAGATCCGTTGTAATATCTTTTTTTTCCCTCATAGTCTCACCTCTCTATTTCTCACTCACTGAATACACATCTATCACACAGCCTCAAATAAAATGCCCTCATACAAACAGAGGGGTTTCCTTCTAGGGAAAAAACCATAAACAAAGCATAAGTTCTACCATCAGATCATCCGCCTAATGAACGGCCTAGATTGACTAGAAATCTACTTTTACAAGGCAATTTTACATCTATTTTTGGCTTCAGGGGTGCTGCCCCCAAGCCCCCACTGGCCTCTGGACCTCCCAGCCAGGGGGAATCGGCCCCTCTGGATGTAAAAACTTCCTGGGGTATACATATGGCTGAAACAAAGACCTTTGAACAATCATGCTCCACACACAACAATCTCCCACTTAGAGAATGATTGTAGCAACTCCACCGCCGCTTCATTTACTAGACAATGACTCCTCTTTGGACCTAGTTGTTTCTCATCTTCATCATCATCCTTGAAGACCAATTGAAACTGAGCATATTCTTAGTTTCTCCCTCGTTACAACTTTTGTTAGCATATCTGCAAGATTGTGGCTAGTGTGTATCTTTTCTAGCTTCAACTCTCCATCTTCCAATACTGATCATATGAAATGGTACTTGAGCTGTATGTGTTTAGTCCTAGAATGAAATGTTGAGTTCTTTGCAAGATGAATGGCACTTTGGCTATCACTGTATAACGTGCCCATATCATGTTCCTTACCCAATTCACCCAAAAACCTTTGTAACCAAATCATTTCTTTACTAACCTTTGTAGCAGCAACATACTATGCTTTTGTTTTTGAAAGTGCAACAACACTTTGGATTTTTGAAACCCAACTGACAACTTTCCCACCAACAGTAAATACATATCCTGTAGTGCTCCTCTTATTATCTCTGTCACCTGCCATATCTGCATCCACATATCCCTGTAGGGAAATGTTTGAACCACCAAAGCATAATTCTTGATTTGTGGTTCCTTTCAAATATCTGAGAATCCATTTCACCGCCATCCAATGTTCCTTTCCTGGATTGTTCATGTACCTACTTACAACTCCCACTGCATGTGCAATATCAGGCCTTGTGCAGATCATTGCATACATCAAGCTTCCAACTGTTGATGCATATCGAACTTTAGTTATATAATCCATGTCTTCTTGGGTCTTTGGGAACATTTCCTTACTAAGTTTGAAATGGCGAGCAAAAGGTGTACTAACTGGTTTTTCATTATGCATATTAAATCTCTTCAACACCTTTTCTATGTACTCATTCTGAGACAATTTTAATTTGTGATTTTTCCTGTCTCTAGTGATTCTCATACCAAGGATTTGTTTTGAAGCTCCAAAATCCTTCATTGCAAATGTATTTTCCAATTTCCTTTTGAGCACATTTATTTCCTGCATGTTAGACCCTACAACAAGCATGTCATCTACAAATACTAACAATATAATATAGATGCCATCATTTTGCTTTTTTAGATAAACGCAATGATTAGAGTGACATCTTGTATAACCTTGTTCAGACATAAACTTGTCAAATTTTAGATACCACTGCCTTGGAGACTGTTTTAAGCCATACAAGCTCTTATTCAAACTGCACACTAATTTCTCCTTCCCTTTCACTTCATATCCTTGTGGTTTCTGCATATATATCTCTTCCTCCAAATCCCCATGGAGAAAGGGTGTCTTTACATCTAACTACTCAAGATGCAAATCTTTAACTACTACTAGACTTAAAATAGTTCTGATCGAAGTCATTTTAACAACAGGAGAAAATATTTCATCAAAATAAACACCTTTCTTCTGTGCAAACCCCTTCACCACAGGTCTAGCTTTGTACCTCTATTTTCCTCCATCCTCTTCCTTTAGCCTGTAAACCCATTTATTCTTCAATGTAGTTTTTCCTGCAGGTAACCTGACTAAGTCCCAAGTCTGATTATGCATTAAGGAGTCCATCTCTTCTTCCATGGCTACCTCCCACTTCTTCCTGCTTTCAACCTGCATTGCTTCTTCCTAACATTCAGGTTCACCAGAATCAGTCAACAATAAATAATATAACGACGGAGAGTATCATTCAGGGGGTCTACTTATTCTGGTAGATCTTCTAACACCACCTTCAGGTTTTTGGGGTGCCTCTTGTTGTTGTGGTTGTTGTTGTTGTTGTGGTTGTTGATTATTATTATTTTCAAGCACCTTTACTTTCTTAGTGATTTCATCAAGGACTGCATATTCCTTGTTTTCTTTTTCCTGTTTCTTTTCTTGCAACTGATTCTTATACAAGACCTTTTCATTGAATATTACATCTCTGCTCCTAATGATTTTGTGATTTTATTAATCATATAAGTGATAACCAAAATCATTAACACCATATCCAATAAAGGTACATTTCTTTGACTTTGCCTCAAGCTTTATTCTATTTTCTTTATCAATATGGACAAATGCCTCACAACCAAAAGGCTTTAAAAAAGAGTAATTTACCTGTTTACCTATCCATGCTTCCTCTAGAACACCAGCATCCAAGGAAATTGAAGGCCCTCTATTTATTAGATAAACAATAGTATCTACAGCATCTACCCAAAATTGTAAAGGCAATCCTGCATGCAATCTCATGCACCTTGCATGCTCCATCATTGTTATGTTCATCCTTTTTGACACGCCATTTTCTTGTGGTGTTCTTGGAACTATCTTCTCTCTATGAATTCCCTGCTCTGAATAGTACCTATCAAACTCTTTCCTACAATATTCACCTCCATTTTCTTATCTAAGACACTTCAATTTCTTTCTTGTCTCAATCTCAACCAAAGCTTTCCATTTCTTGAAAGTATCAAATACATCAAATTTATTCTTAATACAATAAATCCAAGTTTTTCTAGTTGCACCATTAATAAAAGTAACATAATAACGAGAGCCACTAAGAGATGATACCTGAGCAGGTCCCGATACATATGTATGCACAAACTCTAATTTTTTGCTCTTCATTTCTTTTCCAACTCTGAGAAATCTGACTCTCTTCTATTTTCCATAAATGCAATTCTCACAAAAGTCCAAATCAACATTCTTCAATCCCGGTAACAAATTCCTTGAGTGAAGAATCTTCATCCCCTTTTTAGTCATGTGTCCAAGCCTATGATGCTATAATGCTGCATCTGCTCCTTTGGAAGTTAAAGCATTAACTGAGTTAGCAATACCATTGCATAAATACAATGTACCAACCTTTTCGCCTTTTGCTATTACTAGGGATCCTTTGGTGACCTTCTAAGCTTTGTCTACAAAAGTTGTCACACAACCTTCACCACCTAACTGCCTTGTTGAAATCAAATTTTTCTTTAGATATGGAACATGCCTTACCTCCTTTAGTAGCCATTGGTTTCCATTCTGCTGTTTTACAAGAACCTTACCCATTCCAAAAATTTTATAGGGTTTATCATCACCTAAACGAACTTTTCCAAAATATCCTTGAACATAGTCATGAAAGTATTTCTTATCAGGTATGGCATAGAATGAGGACCCTAAATCTACCACCCAAGAATCAGTAAGATTTTCCAAAGAAAGAATCAAAGCATCTTGTCACACCTCACCCTGTCACATTTTCTTCATGATTGTTTTCTTGCTGTGAATCTCCTTCTTTTCCCTTCCGAGATATACATTCTTTCTTGAGGTGACCTTTCTTTCCGCATTTCCATCACACTATCCCCAATCTGGACTTGGATCTGCCTATCCTTGATTTACTACGATATCTTGAGCTCTTTCTTCTTTCCATTTTTCTTCCCCTAGAATCTGCACTCAAAGTATTACCCGATGTTCCACCGGAGCTTTTCCATCACATTTCCTCGGTAAGGATAGCACCGACAACATCATCAAACTTTAAAGTACTAGATCCAGACACAGAGTTACTAATGGCCATTACTAAACTTTTCCAACTTTTTGGTAATGAGCACAAGAATAACAAAGCTCTAACTTCATCATCAAAGTTTACCCCTACAGAACATAACTGCCTTGTAACAGTATTAAAATCATTTAAATGGTCTATAATAGATCCACCTTCTGACATCTTCATATTAAATAACCATTTCATAAGAAATACCTTGTTTGAGGCCGAGGGTTTTTCATATAGCTTCTCCAACGCCTTAATCAAACCCTCTGTCGTTGTTTCCTTTGAAATTTTGAAGGCGACCGACGTTGCGAGGCACAACCGTATTGTTTCGACTTCCTTTCTATCGAAAAGGTTCCATTCTTCATATGTCATACCTGTCGACATCTTTGCTTTTCCGCCCAATGGTAGGTATAGATCTTTCTGATACAGATAATCTTCCATCTGCATCTTCCATAACAAGAAGTTTTGGCCGTTAAATTTCTCGACCCTAAACTTACCATCTTCTGCCACTGCTCCCACTTGAATGAGAAACCCTTCCTTCCTGCGCGTTTATCATCCAAATAGACCTTCGGCTCTGATAGCAGTTGTTATAAAATTATATATTATGGAGCAATGGAACACATAAAATATTGCAGAAATATAAACACAAAAAACACATAAAACAAGAGAGACACAGATATACGTGGTTCACCCAGTTTGGGCTACGTCCACCTCGAACATCCAATCCTTCCTTTCTATTATCTAGAAAAATGAAGAGACACAACCTACAACAGATCCGCTGTAATATCTTCTATTTTCCCTTACAGTCTCACCTCTCTGTTTCTCGCTCACAGAATACACATCTATTGCACAGCCTCAAATACAATGCCCTCATAAAAAGAGAGGGGTAGCCTTCTAAGGCAAAAAACCCTAAACTAAACATAAGTTCTACTGTCAGATCATCCACCTAATGAACGGCCTAGATTGACTAGAAATTACTATACTTTTACAAGGCAAATTTTCATCTATTTTTAGCTTCGGGGGTGCTGCCCCTGAGCCCCCGCCGGGGGACTGCTGGCCCTTGGACCCCCCAGCTGGGGGGGATCGGTCCCCTCGAATCCCCGTGGGGGAGACAAGTCCCCCTCCACGTGGAGGGGTGTAGAAACTTCCTGGGGTTTACATCCGGCTGAAACAAAGACCTCTAAACAATCATGCTCCACACACAACACCTCCATCCATAGACACCCATCTTGCACTACGCACAATAGTTGCTTGATGACCAAACTTTTCATGGGGGTGTAGTTATAGTGCAACACCAAGAGCAGGTTGAGTAATCCTACCTTCTCTACTCCTCGAAGCGACTTCCGTGACTACAATGCAGTCATCCCCGTATTTGTGTCTATGATGCGGCACATCAACTGGTCAGTCGCGAGGTGTGGGAACTCCTTCTGGTCTACCAAGTCCTAGTCTTCAAGCTTCAATATTGAAACCTGTGCCAAACATAAACCCTCAAAAGCAATTTCATCTAGTGGTATAGAGGTTTGTAGGGGAGTCTTACTTTCATTAATGTCCTTAGAAACCTTGGACCTAGGCTTGCGTGGAGGGACATACTCCAACAACCGTGTAATATGGTCCACACCCTGGTTTTCAAACTCCTCTATTTCCATTCCCACATCCTCATTGTCCATCGGGATGTCCTTAATATCCTCCTTCTCTGCTTCTAGGCTTATAGCATTGCCTTTCTCCTAGGCAGTGGAGTTTGGTGGGTTTCGTCTTGGCGACATGCACACCGATATGGAAGGCTGATCAACCTTCTTCTTTGTTGGGGTTGGCTTCGGTCTTGGCATTCTTGGGGATTTAGGGACCCTCGCGAATAATTCGACCACTTATGGGGCTGCTACTTTGGACTCTCTTTTCATTTCCTGTGTCAACTCCTCTACTACTTGCTGTGTGTTGATAACTTCTAGGGGTGCTGACAAGATCTTTCGCAAGAATTCTTATGTGTCCATCGGTAAAGTCGCAAATACCTCAGAAACTATTAGAACCTTGTATTTCTCATGATTCATACGTTCTTGAGAGCTCAATAATTGAATACTCAAAATGCCAAGTGTTTTTCACTAGACAACCACTTGTAATTTATAGGGCATTTTGAATTCAAATCCGACTGTTCCCCCCAAAATTGATCCATTAATACTGGATTGGTGGCACATTTTCAAGGATTTGAGCCATAAATTTCATCTTAAATGTTGGTCACCCACTCCATTTTGCCTCACTTCTGCCATCTTTTCATGAACAGTGACTTGAACGGTCAGTTTTCAGCAAACTTGTGCGATTTCGCCCTCGGTAGTGTAGGTCCCTCCACATTGTCGTGAACCGAGTCACGCGTCCTTATTTTGCACCATCTTCCAATCGCGCAACTCCCCAACCCGAGGAGTGTATTTTATACTCCCGCACCTCCTTTTAGGAGCTTGGATCACTAAGACTGTGCTATTTTCATTTAGTCACATGGTCAGACTGTTGGTGTATGGCTTCAAGTGACTGCCATTCACCTTTCCCGGGAAGGGTTCTCTATTTAATTTGACCAGTTGTACCGCTCCTCCATTGGTAATCTCCTTAATAACATAAGGCCCTAACCAATGCATCTTGAATTTCCCTGGAAATTTATCAAACTTACTATCATATAACAAAACCATGTCATTTACCTTAAATGTGTGCAGCTTGATGTGTCGATCATGCCATGCATTTTCACACTTCTTTTGGACATGGTGGTGAAATCCAGCCAAAAAGCTTTCTTCTTCGAGCTCATCTAGTTGTGCGAGCCTCTCCTCCAGGCCCTGTAGTCCATCATACCTGTGAACACTGCTATGCATAGACTAGGCATGATGTATCCCATAGGAATTACTGCTTCCACATAATAGACAATCCTAAAAGGGGCTTGTCCAATCAACTTATTTCATGTCATTCGATAAGCCCATAGTACTGCAAGTATGCATAGGTCCCAGACACTTTGTTTAGCATTGCAAACCTTGGTCAGTGCGCTTTAAAGCACTTTGTTGAACATCTCCACTATCCCGTTAGCCTGTGGGTGATAGGGTGTGCTCCTCTGATGGTATACCTGAAATTCCTCCATCAGTGCATTGATCGTCTCATTCAGGAAGTATGTACCACGATCACTCATCAAGATCTTTGGACAGCCAAATCGTGTCAATAGAAGCTCAAATAAGAACTTTGTGGCAGTCATGCCCGTGCAATCCTTCACTGTCTATGCTTTTTCCCAACAACTCAAATACTCCATTGCAGTGATAATGTACATTGCTCCTATCTTTCCTTGTGGCTGAATGGGTCCTACAAAATCTATCACCCACTTCTCAAAGGGTTTCAACGTAATTTTTGGATTCAAAAGGAATTTCATCCCTCCACGATGGCCAGCTTGTTTTTTGACATACATCACACGCCTTGCAATAGCCTTTTGAATTTTGTTGAAGGGTTGAACCCAATGCATAGAATCTTCTATGTGGTTGCTCTTCCTGCATAATGTCTTCCAACTATGCCCCCATGAGCATCCACGAGGATGTTGCTTCTTTCAAACATAGGTACATACCTTCACAAGATCTCATCAGTCGCCCTTTTGTATACATGCCCAACAATGACAAAGAAATCTACCACATGCACCACTAATTCCTTCTTTTGCTAGACAGTGTATCCTTCTAATGTAGATCTTGTTGTTAGGAAGTGTATTATATCCACAAAATGACCATCTGTGAAACACACTGCAAATATCTATGTGTCAGGAAATCCTTCTTCTGAGTTAGTAGGTTCCTCCCCTATCTCGATGAGCGAAAGACAGTCTAGTCCTGCGTTCAATAGTCCAGGCTTCACAACAAATTCAAAATCGTACTCCTGGAACAATAAGAGCCATCTACAGATTCTCCCCCCCAACATAGGCTTATTGATCAGGTACTTCACCGTGGAGTGATCCGTATACATCTTAAAATGGCCTCCGAGCAAGTAGTGTCTATACTTCTAGAGCGCATACACCATAGCTAGCCCCTTGCGCTCAGTGGTGGAATAGTTCTTCTCTACTTTGGATAATCTGCAGCTTGCGAATGTAATAGGATGGTCCAATCCTTCTCCACCAGCTTGTGTCAGTACTACTCCAAGTGTTATACATGACGCATTGACATGTACATGAAACTCTTTCTTCTAGTCCAAGAAGACTAGAATAGCTGCAATAACCATCTTTATATCCAAGCACTTCTTATACTTATCATTCTAGCAAAATGTGACGTCTTTCTTCAATAATTTCTCCATAGGCACAGTGATCTAGCAATAGCCTTTGATAAACTTTCTGTAATATCCTGTATGTCCTAGAGTAGCATTCAGTTGTTTCACACTCCTCGGTGCTTCCAAGTTTAGTATCACCATGATCTTCGCAGGGTCTACTATCATTCCTTGTCTTCAAACCACATGCGCCAATGGTTTCCAAAAGGAATGCAAAACAAACACTTCTTGAGATTGAGCGCGATTTGGTACCTTTCAAAAGTATCTAACATTAGGCACAAGCTTACTAAATGGTGCTTAACCAACCCAAATATAGTCTAGTCATCAAAATATACCTCCAAGAACTTATGAATAAATTCATTGAATGCCGCAACAACCACGCGTGAGAAGATCACAGGTGCATTCTTCAATCCAAACGGCATTACACTCTACTAAAAACAACCCCACTCAATTGCAAAGGATTCTTGCTCCTATCCTTCGGTGTGATTTTGAATTGGTGGTACCCAAAAAACCCATCACTGAAGGAATATGCTTCCTAGGTGCCTACATTGTCCAAAACTTCATTAGTGAACAGAGTCAGGAAAGGATCATGAGCACAAGCATCATTCAGTTTTCTAAGATCCATGCATATCCTTATCTCATCCTTCTACTTCTTCTCTTGCACCACCATTGGGCTTACCCAATCATATTATTCCAAGGCTCAATGATGCTTGCCACGAGGATCTTGTCTAGCCCTAAGCAAACCTTCTCCTTATATTTTAGATTGGGATGGTAAGACAATTGCTTAACTATCTTCATGTCATGCTTTAACATGATCTTCATCATTCTTAAATCACCGATTATCCCTTTTAGATCCGTAAACTTGGTAGGGAAGAAATCCTGGTATTCATGGAGCAATTCAATGACCTTATAGACCATTGCGTCATCCTACTAGTCTCCAATCTTCATGAATTGGGGTTTGCCTTAATACCAATTTTTACTTGTTTCGTTTTCAATGGTGCAGATATATCAGGGTTCTTAATCTACAGTCCCTGAACCTCACGATGACCTTCTGTTTATGGAATGTTAATCTTACATGGATCCTCATCCTCTTCTTCAGTAATTACATTATAACATTCCAGTGCGTGACTCGACTAAGTAGCCCATTCAGGCTGAATCAGGTGTAAAGGATCCCACATATCTTAAAGATTGTTGCTTTCACCTCTTGTAGTGCTTCATCAATACTGTCAAACCCATCCTCAGAACTGAATATCATCATGAATCCTTCATGCAGGATATCCCATCCACCTGTCCCATGGTAGAGCTCTATTTCCATATGCCAATTCGTTGGGACAACATCCAGGGTACAACAGAGCAAGTGCACCCACTCAGGTTGGGTCTTTTCTCCATAAGCCTGGGTCCATTTTTCTAGATGCATGCACGAATAATTCTACCCATCATACTTGTCAGTTATTCATATCTTAGGCTTCCCAAATCATGTTCTCATTACCCTCTTACATTCACTCCAATCATCAAATATTCCCTTGTGCATACCCCACCATCCTGCAAGTGTAGCGCGCAGTGCCCAGTCCAATGCCTAGAAGCACTACTTTTCTGGTACCTCCCTTTTGAATGCATCTAGAAATATATCTACCTCTTTCAAACCATCATAAGTGCATAGATTTTTTACCTTTAATGTCACACAGTGCAGCGACCAGGTCATCATGTTGTAGTTCAGCATAGTTACTTCATGTAACCAATTCTCCCAACGTTCTATTTCTTCATCAAAGTTGGAAGTGTAGGAACTCTCATGATCCCGTGTAATCCATCCATCCATGGTGGGATTCACCCAATCTTGGTCTTGTGTAGGTATCTTATAGATACAGTCTAGGTCATCATCACTCTCATACTCACAAACAAGCTCAGTATAATGCAATCCTTCAGTAGGATTGAGGGGTACTATTATGCGCAACAATTTCTTCTCAAAGATAAGCTTTCTTTTCTTTAGATTGATTACCCCATTCATATTAGTAGCTCGGTCAATTCCCAAGAGCACAGGATAGGGATTTCTCTCATCCACTATCTCTATTGCTTGAAAATTAGCTAGCGCACTTGCTTCCTCAATGTCCCTGGTCAACCCTTGTAGCTACCCCATGGGGATGATCTTCCGCTGATTAACCATCCTTGGCTGAATCAGGGACCACTGCAATGCAAGTCTCCCCATTCACTCCCAAGCCTGATTTGGTAGGACATCTGCATATGACTCCAAGTCCAAAATGACTTGATCCATTTCATACTCTTCTATCTATGAGGTAAGTCTCATATCCCATCTCGTCCTTCTTTTATGCTTGCCAATCTTTTGTACTATGCGTGACTCACCTGACACAGTTCCAGTGCATCTATTGATGAGTTCTTGTAACCCTTTCATAGCCTTACTGTCATGCAGTAACTTCATATAGGTTTCTAGGAAAGTTGTGAGCATAGAGGGGTCCATCTCCTACTCAGGCTTATCCTTGCTTCCTGACGTGGAGGCCTTAGTGAATCTCTTCTTAGCTTCCATGAAGGTTTCAAGCATGCACTCCAAATCAAACTTAGCCTCCCTTGTCGAGGCTTTACGAACCAATGTACTATCTTTTGGTTGTTTCCCCTTGTCATCTCCTATCACGATTCCACTTTTGAGCACTATATTTACATTTGGATCCTCTTTGCAAAATCAAATCTCATCATTTGTAGGTTCTGTGGTTGTGGAGGTGGTAGAACCCCTTTGTCACGTATCCTAGCTATGAGCGTAGGACAGTCTTTCATTTCATGATCAAACCATGTGCAATACTTTCACGACAAATGCACTGGATTAGTGCAATTGTGGGGATAGTGTCTTATTCCTCCACAATTTTATCAAATCAATTGTCCTCAACCCCTACTACATCCTCCTTCACCTCGACCTCTTCCACACCCGTCAAATCCTATCCATGCCATTCATGCGCTCTGGTCAAGGGGGTGCATTTCAGCCTAAACCCTATAGGTGGGAGTTCTATCCATCATCAGTTCATAGCTCCTACAAGTACGCTCATCATGCCCTAACGACCTACAAAATTTGTAGAACATCTGTTGTGGTGTCTATACAAACTTCTGTAGCAAGTGATAGTTATCCCTGGCATTTTTTTTGGCTACCTAACAGATATCACACCATAATGTAGGTCCTGTGCTAGGTCCTACTTGATATTGTCACCTTAAAGGCATCGGTCCCCATCCTGCAATATAGTTTACACAAATTGGGCAATGGTCTTTGTCATGACCTTGATTCTTGCATTTCAAGCACCATACCTCCTCGTGTAGCTCTGGTCGAAGCATCCTGTCCTGCTTCAAAATTTACATCTCTAGGCACAGATTCTTCAACTGCTCATGGATCTGCTGAACTCCTAGATTAGGATCTTGCATCGGAGTTTCGCGTAGTGTCATGGCAATCTCCAAGGCCTTTGCCTGAGTTGTCATATTATGCTGCGACAATGCACTCCTTATGTGTGGTAGTAGTAATGCCAGAAACCACCCACGACGTTGTCCATCTGTGAAATTCATGTTGGCTTCACGGATTGTACTTTTCAGCCTTTGATCTAGTTCACAAGGTGTCTCACCTAGTTGCATCGCGATCTCTTTGAATCCCACAATCGACAACGCCTTAGATTTAGGCCTACTAAATTCCCTATTCAGTGCTACCTAGATATCTGCTACTCCAGCATTTAGGTTATCGTTAGAGTACTTAATATACCAAGTTAATGCATGATCGAGCACTGACCAATGGCACCTTCTTGACATGATCATCTATAACACATTGAGTTTCCCATATAGCCGTCACGACAAACTAGAATTGGTTCAGGTCCTCTTTGCCCAAGCCTTTGAACAAAGGAAAATTCACTATATTTTCCATACTAAACTGCGGTGGAGGTGGAGGTGGTATGGGTGAAGTTGGAAGTGAGGCTGGTGAAGTCGGAGGTGGTGTGGGTGGAGGTGGTATTCATGGGAATCCTTGTCTTAATAACTGAATATCACTTGACAAAGAAACCTTTGTTATCCCTTCTTCGTCACCTCGCAGAGGTGAAAAAAAGGGACTTTACTCTGAACACTTTCTTCCTTCATTCCTATAAACTTTTCCACTTCACGTAGTCCCGAACATCAAGGTAGTTGCATAGCTGGCTTTTCACACAATAGCATTTTAATCCAAGTATTCAAAGATTTTTACATACTTACCTCGTGGTGCTTTAAAAAAGCACTGCTCTGCTTCACTGTTGTTGACTGAGGTGTCGACCACGAATTCAGTCACAAATCCTCCTATGACACGATCGAGCCAATGATCAATAATGTGGGCGATCTTATCCTCTGATGCTTCCAACCTTTGCACTAGCTTCGGGGTCCACACAATTGGACCATCAAGTTTCCACCTTCCTTGGCTATCTGCTAGCTTTGTGATCCACTCGTATAGCTCAATAAGGAAGGAGAAGAAAAATATCTTGTGGATCTCTGTATACAGGTATCTTTCCAATCACTATTCCTTTGGTAGTCGCAAGCTTTTGTTTTCTTCTGCCAAGAATTCGTGGATCTTCCTATCCAACTAGTCTCCAATCTCCCTCTTAGTTAGATTCCAGTGATATGACATCAAACATCTCTTATGCAGATTATGGTCCCAACAACGGAAGCATTTGTTGGCTTGAGGGGGCCTAGCCCTAGTTAAGTGTTAATTAGCCAAACAAATCCCCACAGGTCCTTTCGGCATTAGCCCAGGGAGGGTGGACCAAAGTCTCACCTAAACTAGTATGGGGAGATGCTGGAACCAAGTTTCCACACCTTGAGATGGTTGTGATGTCGTTTGATTCCCTCTATCCCTACCTTCATGTATACGACTTTGCTCTAAGGCTTGCAAGACAAACCCTCTACTCTAGCCTTTAATACATTCGTGAAAGTATATGATCAACCTTCTCGTAGCCCTAATCTATGGCTTAGGTACTTCCGCGCTGCTATGGCAGTGTGACATGAAAATTTTGTTATACTTAAAGGTAACTTCGCGTAAGCATATATTCATAATTGCGTTCAATTATTCAATGCAATTGCATTCATTCACACATCATATCAGCATAATAGAGGAAATTCATACATAAAATATGCAAGCACATCAATAGAACAAAGACACAGAAATCATAGAATAACTCCTTTTATTAATATCTTCCAAATGTTTACAGACACTATCCACTCTAAGCACATAAGTGCAAGGGTCCACACACTCAGCTGCGGACTTCTACCCTAGGCCTCTGCGCACTCAACTGCAGAGCCTCAATCTACACTACAACCCAAGACTTGGACTTCTTCTTCAGAGCTATCACTCTATTACATGATCTCCCATTCTATTCTGTTTTTTAAACTACTTAGAGCTTAGCTCTTTTTATACAATCCCATGGTTCTTGGACCATGGGTAGGTCTCTTACAGTTTACTTTAAATTAAAAAAATAAGGGTGGACTACCCATTTTGACACATAACACCTTCACACTCCACGACCAAAAAATGCAGTCTTTACAATTATATTACAAAAATTGACTTAACATGGGCTTATAGCCCCAAAACTGTCCTTGGGGGATCTCGCTCCAAACATATCACCAAGAAGTTTTCCCTCTTCAAGGCCAAGAAATGTTTTCTTAGGGTTTAGTGAAATCAAAAACCTTCTCCATTTCTCAACTAATATTCTCAGATGTGACAAATGTTTTGGATTGGTTTTAGAATAAACAATGGTGTCATTTAGATAGATCAGTATAAATCTGCCAATTTCATCACCAAAACCAATATCCATTGCTAATTGAAATGTGGCCCCAACATTCATTAATCCAAAGGGCATATTCACATACATGAAGGTACCTTGTGGAGTAGTAAAGGGTGTTTTATCTTGATCATCACGGTGCACTAAAACCTGATTATTACATGAGATACTGTCTAGTAAAGAAATCCTAGAAGAACCAACTACCTTCTATAGAATATGATCCATTTTTGTTAAAGGGTAGTTTTCCTTTAGCGAGACTTTATTAACGTTCTTGAAATATATGCACACTATAATTTCACTTGTTTTCCTCGTAGTAGGCACAATATTAGAAACCCATTTCGAGTACCTAAGAGGAACTATGATTTTAGAGTCATACATTCTCTTAATTTCTCTCTCAATCAAAGGCATGAGAACTAGAGTTATTCTTCATAGATTTTGTTTAAATGGTTTCTGACACTCTTTAATTGGGATTTTGTGTTGTATAATATTTGTATCATATCTTTTAAGGTCTTCATAGCTCTAGGAAAAAACATCACTAAACTCCTTAAATAAAGCATTGTATTTTTTATTTTTAGCAGCTGGGATTGATTTACACAATTTTATGATTTTGGGGTCTTTTTCACTGCCTATGTTACAACCTTCTACTATTTCTCCTATTGGCTCAATCTTCGGCCTTTTGGCCACATCATTAAAATCAAATAATTCTTCTAATGGAACTAGATTTCTATCCAAAACATTATCCTTTAGCTGTAGTGTTTCAAATTCTTCTTTTTCTGGGTGTATAAGCAATTCTAATTTATTTACAGCTTTATCCATGGGTGTATTTACATCTGAATTTTTTGATTGCCTTTCTAAAATAGAATGTACAACTTCTTGTTTTTCTAATTCAAATTTGAAATCTATAATATCATCTTGAACTTCATCTTCAGATTGCAGAAAACTTTCAATTTGTTTGTCATTTCCAAACACCTGCTAATACCTCATATTATCTAGTACAGTTGATCAATGTTTCACTTCCATTGTATATGCTTGATTAGTGTAAGGCATTTTACAGGAGCTGGATGAAAAGGCCAGATTGTTTGGAATGATATTTTTCTTTCTAGGATTTGCAGAAAGGTCATATTCAATAAAACATTCAAGAAAATCAAGCACAACATTTATGTATGCTCTCATTCTTGGGTTTTTAGCTGAATACTCTCCTTTAATTTGTTTTATAATTAATTCAATTTTGGTCGCTTTAATTGCTTTCACAATTCAAGCTCCACATAAATTGTCAACCCGAGGAAGTCTTTTTATTTCAAAGATAATCATGCACTGGATATGCTCAATTTCAAAAGCAGGAACAAGGTTGTAGTAAAAGAAGAACACACAATTATTAATCTCACCAATCTACTGATTCACACTCTACTTAATCAAAGCTGAAGTTAATTTAGTTATAGTAGAAATAATTTCTCTACTGCAGTTACAACCCAAGCAAAGGAAGATCAATCTGCAAAGAAAGAAATCAATCAACCACAGCAGGAACAGGACCCTATTCCTTAGTGAGGAACTTCAGCACTTGATGCCTGACACTTAATCACACTGTAAGAAAGGTAACTTCAAGAGAGCAAGACCCTATTCCCATGAACAGGAACCTTCAGCACTTGTTCTCTTGCTTCTAATCACACTGCAGACAAAGGAAGATAATCAATGGGGGCAAGACCCTATTCCTTTATACAGGAATCTTCAGCACCTGCTTCCCGACATCCTTCATTCATACAATCAATGGAAACAGGTCTCTCAACTTCAGAGTGAATGCATTCAATACATGCAGTGCTAAAGAAACAGAGTATTACTAAGCTGTGTAACTAGTGTCCAACAACAGAATTAAAGTAAAATGCAAGACACACAAAGAGTTAAACAATTTACAGGAATCAAGGGTGAATCTTGTGAGGAAGGCGGGCCCTTTCCCTCTCACAGGATTCCCCGGGGGAAAGAACTAAATTGGAACGCTCAAAAGAAGAATTTATTCATCTGTCAAAGTAACTGATATATTACAGACAGAGACTAGCTCCGATTCTCACACAATGTCCTTCTCTTAGCTTACAACAACCAACCCCCTCTAATGATGATGTCTCCTCTTTTTAAAGAGGAGACATCCTTTTCAATTTACATGAGAGTGAATCCATATTATCTCAAATCTGTTCTTTTTCCCAAAACAGGACTATTATGTTCTTCATAAAAAGATATTGTTACAACAGAGACAACAAGAATGCTATCTTCAGGATGATCCAGGTAATCGTGTCTTCATACTGCTGCTACTATTCCACAAAAAGCTCTTCCAGAATCGCAAATTACGCCTAACGGAATTTGCGTGCTTGACGGCTGTTTCAGCAACTGAGTCAGCTGTTTCAGCAACGGCCGCATATACTTATTTGCGATCTTTGGACTTGTGTTAGCAACGATACACTTCAATTAATGATAAAATATAAGAGTATTATGGAATTAAATGTAAAACAGATTAAACATATAATAAAGAAGAGGTTTTTGTATACCTTGGGATAAAGTGGATGAAAATGATAATGGGATTCTTTTTAATCATGGTTATAAGGGTAAAGTGGTGTCAAAATATATAACAAAAATGATACATAGTGGAGTCCTAACATCCACCCCAGCTAAAAATGTTGCATGTCCTCAGGCAACCCCTAGTCTGAATCAGAGCCTGAGTACTAGAACTGAGCATGCAAATTACTCAAGCAGTAGCTGGAGAAGGTGGCATCTGTAGGAGCTCTGAATCCTCTGTTGTTTTGCAAGTTCTGCCATGCCAAGGCTTCATCTCTGTTGGTCAACTGGAAATGACACTGATATTTGTCTGAAGGCAGCCATAGAATTGGAAAATGGAAATGATACCCGATCCAATTGACTCCACAACGTTGAATGCAACCAATGTAATTGGAAACCCTGGATAATGCAACTTGAAGATTGTGAGGATTAAAACGGTGATAGTCCTGTCTTTCTTTGCATGATTGCTGCCAAAACATAACATTGGCCTTCATTGCAGCATTACCCTTTACTCTAATGTGCTGTTGACACTTAGAAAGTGTTGAAGCCTATAGTTGCTACATGTACCTATGCATTCCTGGCTTCTGTAAGAATTCATGATATTGTGCTATGAACAGGGCTGGCTTTAAAGGCTCTGGTCTGATCCACAGGAGTTTATTGTCCTCATTATGACTGCTTGCAGTGAACGCAGATTTCCAAGTGAGCTGGTTAGACAAAAATGAGACAAATGCCCTTATTTGTATATCTCCTGCAATTGGAATAAGATTGACTTCTCTATTCTCGGGAATGGCCTCGTTATGGAGGTAGAGTTCGCACAGCAAATGCTGGTCACTCTCGGGGGCCTCATTAAAGGTCTCAACAAAGTTTTCTGAAGTCATTAACTCATATGGTCTGCCATTTTTTATTTCTTTTAATTGAAAATAAACTAATCGTTCAGCAAGAAAGAGAGAGTAGTTTACAAAGGGTTTGCGTGTAGCCATCAACTTCTGAACTAATGAAAACATCAGGGCTATCTTTTCCTTAGATTCTTTGGCTTCCTTTTTGTAGTCCTTAAGCTGTTGCATCATTTGATCCCACCTATCCCAGTTGGCATATATATGATTCTGCCATTGTAACTTATGTTGGCGTAATATTATATCTTGTTCTTCAGCATATTGCTTCTTCCATTTGTTCATCTGTTCCAACTGATTCCATGGCAAGGTCTGTATCTTGGCATCAACAGTAGTGGGTTGGGACATTGTTTGAATGGCTACACTGACTAACTGTGGTGATGCTTCTATCTAAATGGCTGCATCAACCTGCAAAGGACGAGATATCTGAGGTTCGGTTTCTTTTTCTTGCTTTATAGGGAGCCCTACTGGTTCTTGTGGAGCAGTAGGCTATTCCTCTTTTATTCCAGATGATGTAGATGCCTCAGATAATTGAATTTTGACTACTTTGTAGCCTGCACCCTGGTAAATGTTGCCACACTCATGGCACATGTATTCCTTGCATGGCTCCTTATTTTGCATTGAGGCTGCGTGTGCTAACGTATAGAGGTTCAGTTCTTTCTCAAAATCCTCTCGAGCCACTGTTAGTTCATTCTTGTACACCTCCAATTCAGACTTCAAGAACTCATTCTCCTCCAATAGAGATGTCATAGTATGTAAAACCTGTGCGCTGGTTGATTCTATTGGGGTAGTCTGTTGATGCACAGTTGTAGCTGGTTCTTGTGTTTCAGCTACTGCTGATCTCCCACTATCGTCATGCTCGGTGTATTTTTCTACCACAGTGGTTGGTTCTTGTGTTTCAGCCACTGGGTAAGTGACTGGTTCTTGTGTAACAGTCACTTCTTGAGCCATAAACAATGTCGTATTATCCCGGGGCACTGGTTCTTGTGTGGCAGTACCTCCGGATGAGATGGGTTGGGGGATTTGAGATGGGGATAGAGGTTTTAACGGAATAGTGGCGGGGTCAGGGGAAATGAGGGTGGGTTCTATCTCAGCAGTTGTTTTCTTTTTCCTTTTTGGTAGGAAGGCGGAAAAATCACTGCCTTTCCTTTTCTTTGAAGGGGAGGGTTCTTCTCTGGGGGAAGGGCTTTCAGAAGAAGTAAGGACTTGAAATCTAGCCCTTGTCTGTCGTCTGGAAACTAAGACAGTTGGGGTTCTCTTCTTTTTATGAATGGGTGGGGACGGGGGGGTTAGAGAGTCATCACTAGGGACAGAAATAGTGGGGACAGTTGACTCTGCTAAGTGGGGCGATCTCGAGGTTGGGTCAACTGCCGAATGTGGGGTATCATCCTGCTGTCCTTCATAGGGAATTTCCGGAGTATCGTGAGAACTTCCAGGTTGTTGGGACGTTTGAGCCTGCTGGGGAATTTCGGACAGCTGGGGATCAGGAAGTGGGGCATGCAGAGGGGGGTTTTGCTGAGCAAGACCCCTCTGTATCAACAGCTGGCATAAACGGTGGTGGGTGAGGGATAACATTGGGAATTTAGAGCGTCTACAATAATAAGACATGTTTTTAGTACAACCAAGCAGATAATAGGGGATATTAATCAGTCGTGCATTTCTCAAATGATTCATCAAAACAAAATCGTGGTTGTACACTACCTGGTAGCGCCCTTCACATGTTAAGTAGTGTTTGATGAACTCTGCCACCGATGGCCATGGTTGAGGAAGTGAGTGCAGACTAACCCCACAGCCTCTGGGTTCCACTCGCTCATCTGGATGAAGAAATTCTTGTTGCGCATTGAGAATAACCTTCTTTCTGCTGAACCAGCGAATCCCAGTAGTTGGCAACCCTGATACCTGAACTATGTCCTCCTCTGTTACCGAAATGCGAACCCCTTGGACCATTGAAAAATCGTCTTGAAGGTTTTGCACAAACTCTAAGACTTGTTCCTGGTCAAATTCACCCAATCTTTCAAAATATACAGTCCATCCCGCTTGTTGGAAAATCTGATATACTTCGGGAAACAATTGAAGAAGGTTTACGGAGCCGGGCTCATGTCTGACGGCCAACCCTCCCATGGCTATCGCTTTAAGTTATACACAGAGGCTCTGAACACAGTAAACACAGACCCAAATCGCGCTAGTTGCTGCAACAGAGGCTGCAAGGTTTAAACGACGGCGGAAATGGATATGACAAGGGACGGAAGCTTGGTTAATACGAAATGATTGTTCAATTTTCGGAATTCCCCCCCTACGTACGGTGTAATAATGATTGGGCGTGTGAAGATCTGTAATCATTATGAATGAAATCCTCTCTTTAATATACCTTAACTGAATTACATTAAAACCTCATACCTTACATTTTTACCTTTTAATAATTCGAAGTGTCGATTGCTTCAAAAATAGCTTTAATGTGCAAGGAAGAATCTGTTAATTTCTCTGGGGTTTAGAACAGGAGTGTAATTGGATCTGGTCAGTGCTGAATAATTTTTCACCGAAAGGATCTGAAGTATAATCGTGGAGAACCAAAAAGCTTATATAACAGCGAAGAGAAATAATGTTTTAATGATAACAGGTTGCTGAAACTGGTGTTTTAGCAATCAGAAAAAAATAAAAATAAATAAATAAATAAAATGTTTCAGCAACAGGAAAAATGAACGATATGTTGCTGAAACAGGTGTTTCAGCAACGGGAAAAATTAGAGAAATGGTATAAATGACTTAGGTCCGTAACCAATGGGGAAAATGTTTGATAGGGGATAATTTCAGTAGTAAGGGATGGGAAACACTGACTGAAGGAAAATATTTCAGGGATGGTAGGAGTGGGAATAATGGAATAATGGAAATAATGAAGGGATATTGCTAGAAAAATGGGGTAAAATGATGGGAATAGCTTCTGTGTTTGAAGCTTCAGATCTTCTCATGATGAATCTGTCCTCCTTAATGAGCTTTTTCCAGAATCTGCAAAATTCAATTGTAATATACCAATCCTTGACAGGGATTATTAGTACTAAATCTAATCTATTATTATTAAAAATATAGTGCAGAAAATAAAATGTTGTGAGGAGCAGAAGACTCCCCTAGAAAAAGATAATGAATATCAGTCATGCAAGCAGTCTTGAAATCTTCTTTAGAAACAGGGCGCTGATATAAACGGAGCCTATGGCCATTGACTAGCAGAGGTGTTTTAGCA
>APFE031386209.1:55208-73546 GCA_000404065.3 Pinus taeda
TTTTAATGCTTGTAAAAGTGGAATTTTAATATACAAATTTTGCAATTCCCCTAGAAAGTTAAAAGCAGGTGTTTCAACTGTTCTGGTTAAAACCAGACGCTCGGGGAATGGTGGTTCTGTTATTTCAACATTCTTGTTAGGAGGTGGTTGTGCTTCTTTATGTTTCTCAGTTTTGTTTTTATCCGAATCAGAAGGAGTTATGTCATCAATAATAGGTTCTACTATTTTTCCAGATCTCAAATTAATATCATTACATTGCATAGTAGGAAATATAGACTGATTCTGAATATCAATAACTTGCACAACTTTATTATTGGGGTTATGATTTGGTTGCACAGGTAGCTGGGGTCTCATTTGGTTATTTGGTGGAGCATTTGATGGAAGAGGGAGTGGTTGTTGGAATTGAGGCAATTGATTTCGGTACGGGAGTTGTTGACTTCTCCAATTTGAATTCCAAGGGTTGAAAGAAGATAGTTGCTGTGGAGGCCAAGGAGTCCAGATTGAAGGATCAACAAAGGGAGGGTTTTGCATTTGCTGCATGGGTGGGAAATTCATTTGATTGAAGGGTGGGTATTGCATTTGGTTGAAGGGAGGGTAATTTGTTTGGCCAAAAGCAAAATAATTGTTCCAACGATTAAATGGCATACTAGAGTTCATACCTTGTCCTTTTGGTTGCCATTGTCTTCTTTGAGTTAGCAGATAAACTGCTTCAGCTTCTTCCTCCGTTGGCTGCAATGCTGCTTTTATTCCTGACAGAGATGGGCATTGTTGTGTCTCATGATCTTTCTCACAAATGGTGCAGATCGGTATTTTATCCATTGGGCATTCCCTTAGTGGATGTTTGTCTCTGCATTTCGGGCAAAAGACAGCCAGAGTTGCCTCTGCTTCAGCCTGCTTCTTCTTAACCTGCAAAGTGTCAATTTGTGAAGCAAAAGAGCTTAACATCTCAGTTTTAAATTCTTCAAGTAAATTACCTATTTCGGCTCTTGTTGCTCCTCCATTGGCTGATTTCTGCACTCTTGAATAGGTGGAATCTCTTGTTCTGTTTCTTGCAGCTCCTCTAGAGCATCTCTTAGCAAGTTACAGATCTCATCATATGATTCCTTAGATATATCTCCCTTGGAAAGCATGTTTAACATATTTAAACAATCATCCCTTAACCCTCTAAGTAATATTGTTTTGCGAATTTCCTTACTTATGTCTGGATGATCAGATCTCCGTGTGTTGTACTGCAAACTTTCTATATAGTCCTCCAGACTCTCATCCAGCTTTTGTGCCATATTGAATAGTTCATCCTTCTTTTCTTTCGTTCGGAAGTAGTCTTGATATTTAAGCAGAAATTTTTGTTTCATCTGCTCCCATGTTGTGATTACCTGACTTCCAAGGCTCATGAACCATCTTAAAGCATTTCCTTTTAAGGTGGCTGGAAACAGTTTCAACTTTTGAGCATTAGTAACATAGTCATAACTTCTGCATAATATATCAAATTCAAAAAGAAATTCATCCGGATCCTCAGAGGATAAACCATGAAAGTTAGGTAAAGCAGACAATGGAATATTTTTCATTGTTCCTGCAGGGAGATCACTGATAGGGAATCCCAAGGTAGAGAGGGAATTTTCATCCCTTCTTTGTTCTTCAGGATCTGCACGTCCTCCACCAAAGAGACCATCATCGTTTCCTTCCATTGTTGGCTCTCCTACTGCACTTGCTCGATCGTCAAGATCTTCTATTGGCTCTTCAATGTTTTCTACCAGTCGTCCAACGCTTTCTATTATTTCCTCAATGTACTCTGCTGATCTACTAACACTTTCCTCTGACTCTCCAGCACTGACTGCTGGTTCTTCCATATTTTCAGGACCCACAACTTTCTCTGTTTTGTAATCTGACTGAGGGGAGTGCTGAAGTTTTGATTTTCGAGAACTTAATCTCTGTGATGATTCAGCCTTTGATATGATTTCGTCAATAAAAGTTTTTCTTCCTCCCCAGCCTTTGCCTTTGCCACCTGTGGGGTTAGTTTTCTTCTGGTTTCCGCGTCCTCTCATACAATATGCACATTTAGAATGAAAAGATTAATGCTTTTGAAATCTATAATTACCTTCCTCGGCAATGGCGCCAAAATGTTGGTCGCTTTAATTGCTTTCACAATTCAAGCTCCACATAAATTGTCAACCCGAGGAAGTCTTTTTATTTCAAAGATAATCACGCACTAGATATGCTCAATTTCAAAAGCAGAAACAAGGTTGTAGTAAAAGAAGAACACACAATTATTAATCTCACCAATCTACTGATTCACACTCTACTTAATCAAAGCTGAAGTTAATTTAGTTATAGCAGAAATAATTTCTCTACTGTAGTTACAACCCAAGCAAAGGAAGACCAATCTGCAAAGAAAGAAATCAATCAACCACAGCAGGAACAAGACCCTATTCCTTAGTGAGGAACTTCAGCACCTGATGCCTGACACTTAATCACACTGTGAGAAAGGTAACTTCAAGAGAGCAAGACCCTATTCCCATGAACAGGAACCTTCAGCACTTGTTCTCTTACTTCTAATCACACTGCAGACAAAGGAAGATAATAAATGGGGGCAGGAACCTATTCCTTTATCCAGGAATCTTCAGCACCTGCTTCCCGACATCATTCATTCATACAATCAATAGAAATGGGTTTCTCAACATTCAATACATGCAGTGCTTAAAGAAACAGAGTATTACTAAACTGTGTAACTAGTGTCCAACAATAGAATTAAAGTAAAATGCAAGACACACAAAGAGTTAAACAATTTACAGGAATCAAGGGTGAATCTTGTGAGGAAGGCGGGCCCTTTCCCTCTCACAAGATTCCCCGGGGGAAAGAACTAAATTGGAACGCTCAAAAGAAGAATTTATTCATCTATCAAAGTAACTGATATATTACAGACGGAGACTAGCTCCGGTTCTCACACAATGTCCTTCTCTTAGCTTACAACAACCGACCCCCTCTAATGATGATGTCTCCTCTTTTTAAAGAGGAGACATCATTTACAATTTACATGAGAGTGAATCCATATTATCTCAAATCTGTTCTTTTTCCCAAAACAGGACTATTCTGTTCTTCATAAAAAGATACTGTTACAACAGAGACAACAAGAATGCTATCTTCAGGATGATCCAGGTAATCGTGTCTTCATACTGCTGCTACTATTCCATAAAAAGCTCTTCCAGAATTGCAAATTACGCCTGACGGAATTTGCGTGCTTGACGGCTGTTTCAGCAACTGAGTCAGTTGTTTCAGCAACGGCCGCATATACTTATCTGCGATCTTTGGACTTGTGTTAGCAACGATACACTTCAATTAATGATAAAATATAAGAGTATTATGGAATTAAATGTAAAACAGATTAAACATATAATAAAGAAGAGGTTTTTGTATACCTTGGGATAAAGTGGATGAAAATGATAATGGGATTCTTTTTAATCATGGTTATAAGGGTAAAGTGGTGTCAAAATATATAACAAAAATGATACATAGTGGAGTCCTAACATTCAACATCCCCTTGAATGGATTTTCTCTTGGCACCTAACTTTTTTAACAACCGCAATCCTAATATAAGGGCTTCATGCTCTGCTATATTGTTGGTACATTATAAGTTTATCTTGTATGAGTGTCCCTTAGCATGATTTTTCCCTGTGTTTACCACCCATATTCCTACTCCGTAACCATATTTGTTAGAAGGGCCATCAAAAATCATGTTCCAAAGAGGTTCAGAAGGAGTATTTAGTTCCATTGTGTGTTTGGTTTAGGTCTGTTTTAGAAATTTCAGTTTCAGCGTTGATCACCTGAGTGTCAATGTTTATATCATTATAAAGAATGAAAGAGTCTAAATATGTGTGGACAGAGTAAAGTGGATAATTGTGGGGTTTCTTTTGACTACTCACCATGGATTTCAGCAAAGTTTACCTATATAATCTTCTTTGTTTCCCAAACACTGGTATGGTGGCAAAGGTCATATGCATCTATAGGGTACCTTGTAATTTTTCTCCCCATAAGTGTGACAACAACATGTCATACATAGGTGGAATATTAACAACCACTATATCCATTAATAGACTTTTGGTAGGGGTTTGAGCTAAAGTAACACATAGGGCATTGATGAGACCTACACATCTTACTTTTCTAGAATCAAAGGAATACAAGTCTTTATAGGGTCTCATAATCTCAAGTCCTAATTTATCCATAAGAAATTCAGGCATTAAATTATGAGAGGCACCTCAATCCAACATAGCATCATGGATAATATTTTCTTGAATGTTTAGGCTAACATTAAATGGACCAACGCCTCCTTCTTGTGGTTTTCCTTCAACTTCTGGTCCAAATAAGAGTTCAGGTTGGTCATCATTTAGATATATAGAATCTATGTTTGCCCCTATGTTGATATCTTTCATCACCTCGAGTGTGTACATGTTGTTGTCCATTAGCTTTGTTAGAGGAATAGAAATTTTGAGTTTTGCTAACTCATTCCCAATATTGAATAATGTTTGAATCTGAACTAGGTTCGGAAGTTCAAATTGATTTGTCATTTATTTTTTCATATGCACTTTTCACTAACTTGTGGTTTGGGCATCGTTTTGAGTAATTTTAGAAACACCATCAGTTGGCTTTTTGGTAAGAATTTCCACTTTGCTTTTCCCAGAATTGTCAACAGTTTCCTTAGGAAGACTTTCTGGAGTATTCCTAGGATCAGTTTCAGAGGGTCTTTTAGCATGATTATCTAAGTTTTTGTTGTTGGGAGGGTCTAAATTCTTTTTTCATCTAAGTTTATACTACCTATGGACCTCCATGATGGAATTTTTAAAACCTAGTTTATAATCATCTGATTCTTCAGAGTCTAGTTCAGTTTGAGCTAGGAGAAATTTTTTTTACTCTTCTTGAGAGAGAAAACTTGTTTCATGCTCATTTGTTCACATCAGATTTTTTTGATTATACTCCAAATATTCAATAACATTACCTTCATCATCAATGTAGTTTTCCTGAAAGGAGGCCGAACCTGCTAGTTTGGACCCTTTTTGTTCTCTTTGCTTGATTTTGGGAACATTCCTTCTAAAGTTTTGGTTTCTATTTTGAGGATAATTTTGGTTCTCTCTCACTTGAGTTTGCTCATTTATATTTACTCTTTGCATCATCTGAGTCACTACCCTCACTAAGTTATCAATTTTATGATCAATGACACAAGTGGAAGGATCTTCTTTTATAGTAACCCTGCATTCAAATTTTAATTTGGCTTTCTTTGCTAAGTTGTTAGCCTCAACTTTGATAGCATTAGCTTGCCTTTCTTCCAAAGTTGTCGGGTCTCTCTCTCTAAGTTGATATTCCATGTCTACATCGAAACCATCAGGAAAATCAATTAAAGCAAGGCCAGGGGAGGGCTTGATGTTTGGTGGAATGGCATTATAAACAATATTAAAGCATTCAAATATTCTTCCACACTATCTTTTGGGATTTCTTTCAGTATTTTATATTTATTTAATATTTGAAGTCGATTCTTCTAGATCTCCCATCTAGCTAAAAATATTTGGTGGGATGCATCAAGGTTAGCTATACTTCCAACAGGTAAACTCCTAAACCATTTTTTGACATCACCTCCTATACTTAGAGAAAACAATATGATTTTTACGTCTGATTCATCTACTTCTTGAAGGTCAAACACATCATTCATTCTGACCATAGGTTGCTGAGCAGTATGAGAGCTAGTGTTATAAAAAATCATAATTTTATATTGATAATCTCTAGGCATAGATTTTAGCTAGCCTAGTAACGCCAAAGGTGCATACCTACCTACCATAGTTAGTTTAAAAGATTGACTAGAAGTTGGCCTTTTGGTAGGGTTAGCTATGATAACTATAGGGATAGTAGGAATAACCATCTGAGATATAAAAAGTGAGGAACTAGAAACTACAGAATGAGTAGGACTAGGGGATTGCAGATTCACATACTGGGAAGATTGGTTAGACAAAAATGTTGTTGCAACAGTTAAAGTTGAAATTTCAACATATTGTTGAATAAAACCTTCATCAATGGTTTGGTTCAAAATAAAAAATAGATCCTGTAATTTATCAAATTGTTGTAGGGATTCAAGATCAACATCTATTTCAAAAGGTTGCCTTTGGGGTATATATGGTTGTAGTATGGTTTTTTCACGGGCAGTCTGATCTACAAAAGTCTCATATTTTGATTTAAATGAATTATGCTGGAAAGGCAAGTCAAAGTCTATATCTTGAATAGTTTCAAATTTCTCTGGAAGAGAGTTAGACCTTGACAAAGGACTATTCTGAGGAAGTGAATTAAACCTAGACAATGAACTCTTACTGCCTTGACTCTCTATAAAGCTTTTCTTTCTCACCAATTTCTCTGGATTATCTACAAATTCATCAGTGTTGGGATGAGGGTGAGCTCTAGTGAAAATTCTTTTGGGAGTTTGGTCTATTAAAATTCATCACAAAACTAATAAAATCAAAATAAAAATCACACTAAAATATATACAAGATAACAACCTCAAATCATGTATTGCATTATGATAATAATATTTTTTGTCTTACTGAAGTATTGATTGAATACCACGGAATAATGATTTTTCAATCTAAATGGTTTTCGTTCCCCAGTATGGTTGCCACTATGTTGTCATTCTGTATTTTTGAGGTTTAGGGAGTAAACACATAGGAAAACATAAAAACCACTTTGGAAGTTGGGATCTATCCCTGTCAACTTCAGAGAGGGATCTCTCTGTTTAATTTAGATTTCTTTTATGTGAATTTTAGGCTAGTTACAAATGTACTTGTTTGCTTTTATTTGATTGGTTTGGTTTATTTAAGTTTTATAATTCCATTGGGCTATGGATTCTATAAATTAAACTTAATTTTGCATCAACTTTTAGAGGAGTTCCCACAGGGCAAGCTAGGTTGCACTATTTGGATCTTTTTTGAAATTAAATGGATGGTAGAATAGAGGAAGTGTATGGTTTAGTATAAATCAAGGAGCAATTAAGAATTTCTTGATTTGACTTCAGTGTAAAACATTAAAATTACCAACAACCAAAATAGGGATCTCTAAGTAGAAAATCCTATCTATCATAATTTTTGTTAAGTAATTTAGATTTCAGAATAATAGAGAAAGGAAAACAATGTTTAAACAAATAAATATAAGGAACACATCACAATTTGGTACACCACATGAATCTTGTCAAAGGGCCTTGTATTATTGATGCTTCAGTACTTTGAAAATTATAATATGCAGAAAAAATTACATTGATAAATCTATCCTTAATACTTCAAACAGTGAAGTATTTATATTAATAATTACAAAAATCATTTACAAAATCGTTGTCAAACTGATAGTGTATTATTAGCCTAATTACAAGCAATATGATTCATTCTTCGTAAAAAATAGGCCATGTAGACATCTGGAAGGAAAGGTGGCTCTTTTTTGATGGATTCAGTTGGTGAGTTAACCTGAAATTATGTTGCATTGGTGTGATCATTGTTGTGTTGGCTGATGTGTCGGTCACTATCTTACTACATCTGAATTACTCCTTTTAATCTAGTAAATCAAGTAGTTCTTCCTATATATTTTGATCTCTATGGTCAATTCTATTACCCTCCATAAATATCATCTACCTTTTTGTATTTGGCAAAATTTGGTTTCACTATAAAAATGTGTTTTACCTCATTCTATACATAGAAATCATTTGATATGGTTTCCAAAAATGCCCTCGGTTTCATAGTACCCTTAACCCCACTGAATTTTATGCTTCTTCTGGCCATTTATTTCATTTTCAGGACACAGTCTTCCTGAGTGATCAACTTATCATTTATTGTATAAATGTTGGGGAGTACTTTCTGGATCAATGCTTCAATTCTGTTAGTAAACCTATATTCTTGCAGCTCCAATGTTTCACATATTTCTTCCAACTGATCAATAAGGTTCCTTTTGGTAAAAAAAATTCATCACCTCTAAAATAGAGGCAATTCTGTCACTAATTCTTAATTCTTCAAACTCATATTTTGACTTAGAATTTAGGAATATGATAATGTTTTAGGCTTTTGTGGGCATTTCTCCAAGCTTCTCTCTTCCCCGCACAATGGTTTCTGTATCCATTTCTATCAACTCCTTCTGCTCAAATATGATTTGGATAGAAGGAAAAACCTCATTCATAGAATCTAATATATTCATCCAAATGCTTTCCTTGGTTTGGGACAAGGTCTAACCAAATGAAGTGTCTTTTCTACCTTCTGCAACTTCTCCAACAATCTCTGTGATTTATGCATTTCAGTAACTTGAGAAGCTTTAGCTTTGGCCTTTTGTACTTCTAAAGTTTTGAGATGATCCTGCAAAAACTTGATCTTTTTTTACTGGAGTGACATGTTATCCAGTGTCTTGGTCACCTATTCAGCACTTGCAGTATGAGTGGAAGAAGAAGCTCTAGTGGTTGTTCCTATTTCTGGAAGTTGAAAAATGGGTATGCCATCCAGGGGGACAATGGCCATATTCTAACTCTCTTCTTTCTCCTATATCATTTTCTCCATCTCTCCATACATTTGTCTAATATGTATATTCTTCTCTATGATCAGCTTCATCATATCTTCCTTTTATGCTTCATTTCCTTCGATGTCCTGGGTTAGTGGGTCCTCTATGGCTGACAACTTGAGTTTCTTTCTCAAGGCTGCAATGTCCAGATTCTTCTTCTCAATAATCTCCTTAGCAACATTGGTATATTTATGGTCATGCCCTATATTTACCACCAAGTCCTCCAAAGATTTGATCATGCTATCCTTTTCTGAGGACACCTTCTCCATTTTCAATTGAGAATGAACATTAGCAAATGAAACCTGCAATTTTGATAGTGACATAGTAGTGTCAGTCCATGTAGAAGATATCATCTCATCAATTTTCTTTTGCATCTCCATTTGATAAATGGGATGAATATCTTTGGTGCTGAACTCAAAGGTAGTGATCTTGTATTCTACTGCTGTTTTTGGTTATGGAATTTGGGCCTCAAGGAAGGCCATCTACATTTTTGCATGTTCTGTCTCAAACATTGATAAAAATCTAGTCTATGAGCTCAAGGTATGCGTCCAAAACGGATTATAAGTATTTTTTTTAGAATATCATTTCTAAGATTAATCTCCTTGTACCTATCGAAATTGTCTTCTCTTTTTCTTTTGGGCATTCTGCAACTCTAGATTATTTTCCTTTAGATCTTGTGATGATGAATGTCTTATAGGAGATGTTGTAAATTTGTTGGTTGTAGGTGATGAATCAATGGTTATGATGGCAGCCTGCTCTTCTGTCTCTTTATCCACCTATACTCTAGAAGTCAACTTTGTCCTCTTCCTGTAGTTGATCCTGAACACCTTGGCTTCACTCCTAGTTGTTGATGAAGATCATTCCTCCCTCTTTCTTTTTCTTTATTTTTCTTGAGGAGAGGGACAGTACAAACTAGAAGTAGAAAAGAGTTATTCTTCAGCTTCCTGCAAGGTGTTTTCTATCCATTCCAACTGATTAACATACTTCTCTATTTTAGGCCTTGAAGTATGGATGTAAGGAGTACTTTTATTCTCTACCCTAAGCTTTGAAATAATGCCACAAGGGTCATAAGACCATGTAAAACTCAAACAAAACTTCATTTCTTTAAGCATCTTGTCTACGTCTTCACATGTTGTCTTGTTGTTACATACAAATGGGCTCACTTGTGTCTTTATTGTGAACTGTGATTTCTTCTTGGCCACTAAAAAATGGATTTCATTTGAGTTCAACATTTGTCTAATATACTCCAGGGAAAAAATCCTCATGGGTAGGTATACACAAAATTTTTAGGGTGCAAATTCGCAACCATAAACCTTGATCTTGGTGTAGTTTTGGTATAAATACCAATCCCTAGTCTTTGCCTAATCTATTAGGTGCAAAATTCTCTTCATTTCTTCATTGATGCTAGGCTATATGGAACTGTTAAGGATGTTCATGGTTGGATGAGAAAAAGCCTCAATGAACTGCTTATAAGAAAACTCCTATTCTTCTTTCCTGACCAGTCATGTCCAAAAGATCACTGGCTATTGATTTCCTACATCATCAAGCTTCTACATTGCAAAACTAGACTTATCTGCCTAATAGTAAAGGAACATATATATTAAAATATAGTTTTAATTAAACACCTACTCTGTAGGAAACTTTGTAAACTACTCTTGAATGTTGTCAACCAAGAATTGACTAAAATTGAACACAATGAAAGCTTTAACATCTATAGAAAATATGGAGAGGAATCCTAAAATGGGATCATTTACCCACTCATCATAATATAACCGAAAACATGGGAAATCATTGATATCATCTATTTTTCCTGATCAAGAAAGATGGAGGAAGTATATGGAGGATTAGTTTTAGGTAACTGGGAATTCTCAGGCAATAAGATCTCAAAGATCTTAGCTTTGGTAGAGAAATCCAACTTCTAATAAAGTTGGGGGAGTGCTTCTAAAGAGAAAATAGTATTATTTTCCACAAAGGGGGGCAACATTATTTGGTCTATGGACTGGATAGTTATGGTAAAGAGGATGTCACCTGATGGGGCTATGATAGCTCTTTAAGCATGGCCATAACATGCCTGGAATTTTTTGTTAAAATCAGGGGCTTGGAATGTCAGAAGGAAGATGTAATGGAAAGATTGGATCCCAGAGCCTAGTTTCATCAATTTCATCTGCATGTTTGACTTCTAACCAGTAGTATAATTCAATAAATTCACAGTCACATTGGGTTTCACTAATACTATAATCCTTGTCAATTAGAGGGATATGATCTATGTCTACAGAAGGGGAATCAAAAGATTAATAGGCTTATCTTGGGTTTTACTTTTGGAAGGAATGATTGTATCAATTTCAAAGTAACTAGCAATAGAAATCGGCAGAAAGCTTACCGGGGAAATAATCAGGGTAACAAATTGTCAAGGAAATAGAACAAAATACTGACAATTCAGATTAGGTTCAAGTTTAGAGAATGGTGTGAAAACGATCGTCATGTCAAGCTATGAATAACAGATAATTTACAATCAAAAGGATAGAGAGGATGCTTCGATGTATTTCTAAAGACTGAGAAGTGAAAACCATTGGAGATGGCATAGGACCGTTAAATTCGAATAGTTACCAAAAAAGTGAAATTTAATGTGAAACAGTCATTTTAGTGCGAGAGAATTCAATTGGTGAATGGGTATGCAACGTGGCGGGATGAGAGTGGTGGAGGAGTCATGGTGGTGATGTGGTAAAGTGGGTGAAGGGAGAGCAATTTCGGAGGTGGTACTGAATGATAAGCGCTTTCGGCGAGGAGGTGTGAGAAGTGCAAAAACGCTAACATGTAGGGACAGGGGCCTAGAAGGAGAATCAACTTTTTGCATCCTCACCCTAGCGGTAAAGACAAGATGGAGAGGGCGCGGGGGGGGGGGCAAAGAATGATACAAGTGGTGCATGCCGAGTGAGAATAGATCCCGATTCTTCAAGACCATTATATTTTAACCACATATGACAGAGATTTTTTCTTTTTTTTCTTTTTCACTTTTTCTTTTTTTGACTTAGGATAAAGGTTAGACATAAAACATATGAAAGCACTTTATCCGACGGTGCATACTTTCCCATTTTACCATATAAGTAAAACTTAGGATAAAAAAACAAAATAAGGATTTATTTACAAAAATAACTATTTTACCTACACTTTGCTAAGCTAACATTTTTTATTCTTCAAAAGGGTTCACTTAGACTAGAAAATACCACCTTAGTTTCTTTTATACATAATCAAAAACTAGCTAAAATGTTTCCTGTATTTCTCTTATTGATTTAGATTAAACAATTGAATCAATGTGATTTTCTACCTAACTACTAATTTACCTAGATTAAATAGTTGGGCTGATGTTTATTCGCTAACCTAATTCACAAAAATTTAAAGAATTTTAACAATGATTACATTGTATGATTAAACAAGTAGCTATACATTGCGGCATTTTGAACAAGCTGCACAGAATCTTTATTTAATACTAATGAAGAAAAATAACTACTAGTAGTGGCATTTAGACTTGCAACACTTCCATTATTATTATTTTTTTTCTTTTGATCGGGTTCTATAATTTCATTATTTTTCAATATTTTTATTTTTTCTGTCTTTTTTATTTATTTATACCCTCTTTTCATTTTGTATTCTATTTTTTCTTTTATTTGGAAATCATTGACAGATTGACAAGTATTTACAAAATAAGATTCCTGAGATATAATACTCAAATACCTTGAGATCCTATAAATTATACGACCCTAACAGAGTGCATGGATCCTTGAATCATAACATTGTTGTTTAAAGAATACTCCGAGTAATATCTAAAAGGTAGAAGATGGATTTCTTTTGTTGTTGCATAATCTAAATATTACTTCAATCGAGGATATTTTGAGGGGTTTTTGAATCGTGAAGAAGTATTCCTTCCTTATAGGAGTTGTTCACAACGCATGCATCATTCAAAAATAATCCCTTATGTTTTATTGAGGATTTCGCATTGGTGATTTGGATATTTGAATATTTTCCTAGATAAATATTTGGATTTGGATCTTATGATTTACTAGTATGCTATTTTAATTGGAGAAGAGGCCATAAGAGAAGACCCATGTATTCTCCTATTTATGTATTTTTTAAACTCTCACAATAGGGAGAGAGAGCTCTTTTGACTAACATATGCATGAGATATCTAGCTAATAAATAATCAATAGTTGGAAATGAAACCTGGATTGGATATAACTCTTTGTTATCTGTCCAAAGGGTCGAAGCAAGGAGACATGTGATATCTTCCAATTATAATGGGTTATAAACCTTGAACCATGATGAATGAATGCTATAGATCCATAGGGCTATTAAACAACAAATATCGTTTAGATTGATGACAATAAAATATTATTGTGAAATGTTGCTTGGGAATTTCATAAGTGGAGGGAGGGCTCTAATAAACAAAAATTTAATGAATTTATTTAAGTTAATGAGAACAAAAATTGAAAATTCCCCATATTGAAAGGCTTAAGATGCTTTATAGACCAACATGGAAAGATGTGTCATTCTCCAATAATTGTAGTTCTATAATATGAACATTGGTACAATGTTCTCCTTATGACCCTCATAGATTCGGATTGTCCATTATTTTTTATATCTATTCTTAAGGTTTATCTTAACACAAAGGAAATAAAGGGATTTATTTAGGGAAGGACAAAATACAGACATTTGGAACAATGTGACTAGTGTGCATTTAAAGTTTTTGTTCACATGGATAACAGTCCTTTAGCCCCATGATGATTGTATTTGTTTGTTAGCTTTACAATCCATTATTGAGAAATAACCCATTATGTAGGTGATCAAGACACATAGTGAAGAGTGTGGGTCCATATGGTATTCGTTGGATTCACAATTATACTGACACAGGAAAGGAGTTAGTACAGTGACATTGTTTTCTTAATTAAACAATGGAAAATCATAAAACATCAATATCATAAAATAAACTAATAATAAAACATATGTGTGGAAACTTTTACAAGACAAAACTAGAAAAAATTATTAGATGAAATATATTATAGATGGCAACTTATTATTACATCAATTTGTAGGCATCAACCTAAAGGAAACACCAATACTTTGTAGGCACAACACGTAGGAGACATCAACCACCTTTATTTCTTTGTAAGAACCAGCCTATAGGAGACACCAATCCCCTTTACTTATTTCTAATAACTCACCTATAAGAAACATTAATTCCTATTAAATATTCTTAATAATTCTACCTTCACCAAGTTTTTTCGTTGCTTGTACTTGCACCAAGTATGTTGTTGTTTATAGCTTCATTAGGACTTTTTTAGTTCTACATTCACCAAGTCTACTTGATGCTTTTTCCCTCATTATGTCTACTTATCCCAAATAGTGTTGCTTTTGGGTTGTTGTCAAGAATGAACTTTCACAACATGACACATATAAAAAATTTCAAATTTGGTTATGAAATTTATATTATAGGTTACTAAATATCTCTTCTTTGTGTCTTAATATTTTAGAGTTTGGAAAATGTCAAAAAAAAATCTTGTAGAAAAAATTCCAAACTAACATGTTCGAATCACATTTCATGACTATTATGGAACATGAAATTCCTTAAATAATCTCTCCCAAATTATAGTCAGATAAGATTTTAAATTTATACCACATAGATAATGAAATATATAGTGAAAATACCAACCTAACATGTTTTAAGTAGATTCAAGGAGCATTCAAGTAGCCCAACTTCCTTAGAGCATATCCCTAAAAATATAGTGATCCAAGGTCTAAAATTTTAATCATAGGAACATGAAGATATTATATTTGTATCCTCCAATTCATAGTCAAAAACATCCTAAAGGAAAATATATAGTGAAAATTCCAAGTTGACCTATTTGAAGCAAATTTGAAGAGCATTCAGGAAGCCTAATTTCCTAAAAGAATATATAAAAAACTATAGTGAGAAAAGGTTGGTGATTTTAAGAAAAAAAAAATATATATATATATATAGATATATATATATATATATATCATCTCTATCTCATCCAAGTTTCATAGTCCAAAACATTTTAGAAGAAAATTTCTAGTGAACATGTTAAAATCACTCGTTCAACCCATAAATCACATTTTTCCTTCAATCACTATAATTCCCTGAATCACCCAAGAAATATTCCTCAACTACTCTTACACATCTAATATATTCTTACTTCTTCATTCAAATTAACTCATCTATCATTTATTTATAGCATTTCTACTTTCACTTAAGAGGGAAACTTGTCAAACAGGTTAGGTTGGCTTGCTTGTACTTTGGTTCAGTCATCACGGAGAAATATTTCATATCTTCCAATTCAAATGGAGTTATAGGGAGTTAGATACAATATTTCAAAGTATTTGAAATGATATATACAACCATATATCCTATATTCTAATTTGAGCTAGCAAATTAATGAGAATATGTCTTCAAAGATGGGTACCCAAACTGGTAATCAATGTCCAAAAAGGTGGACACTTTGAAGAATATTGTAGATGCATTGAAAAAATATGTGAGGTCTAAGAAGTTCTCTTGGTGTAGAGAAATAATGGGAATTGCAGGGCTAGATAAATGACTAAGCTCCCTTGTGGCCCCCTATGGAAAGAAAACAACAAGTGGGAGAATGTTGGGTTGTGTTATATTGTTTCCATGACTAGCCCACGTAGTTAACTAAGGGGTTAGAAGGGGGGTAGAGCCCCCCCTTCGTTGCACCAATTGCATAGTAGGGGGAGTCATAGGGGGTTTGAGGGGTGCAGGTAACCCCACTCTATGGGGTCTGGGGCAGCGCCCCAGAAAATTTTGGTTTTGGACCCTATGTTAGGTTGGGCGGACCTACCTATGGTTTTGTGCATGATTTTCACACATGGTTTTGGACGTGATGGTTTTCAGTCCATGGTTTTGAATGCGATGGTTTTCGGTCCACGGTATTCGATAATTAAAAATTTATAAATATGTATTGTAACATTGAAAGGAACATAATGAAAAATCAAGTTGGTAGTGCTAGTTTTAGGATCTAGGGGAAAATCTCTGTGTATATGTGTTTTATGTGTTATGCTCTTGCACTGTTTATTTGTTGTGTTTTAGAATTCGTATGCAGGTAATTTCTGTATAGGGTTAAAACCTTCATTTGGCATCAAAGTTATTTTGGCTTCAAGGGGATGCTTTTTTTGCTAAGGGGTTTCACTCGAGCCTATGGTATACCCTATTCAGTGGGAGATATGCGGGATCGATTTTGGTAGTGAAAGAAGATGACGAGCAGTGGAAAGATATAGATTGAGAAATTTAATGGTTAGAGTTTTGAGTTGTGGAAACTGAAGATGGATGATCTGTTAGTGGATAAAGATCAATGGATCGTAGTAGATATGGTTACTAAACCAACGAAAGTGTCTATTAAAGAGTGGAAGAAGTTGGATCAGAAGGCAAAGAGCACAATACGATTGTGTGTCTCAGATTCAGTATTGTTGAATGTATCAAGGGAAGCTACAGTGAAGGCTTTGTGGGACAAGTTAGGGACCTTGTACCAATCTAAGTCTCTCGTGAATAAATTGTTCCTACGGAAAGGTCCATATGACCTGAGGATGAAAGATGGATACTCGGTGACAGAGCATCTGAATGCATTTAATACTGTGGTAAGTCAGTTATCATTTATTGATATCAAAATTTCAAATGAAGATAAGTGCAACATTTTTTTTGCTCTCTACCTGATTCATGGGATAGCCTGGTTATTGCAATAGGTAGCAATGCAACTACCTTGTAGTTTGATGAAATAGTCTCATCCTTGCTAATGAAATAAATGAGACGAAAAAATATGGGGAGCCAAAATGGTGATGCCTTTTTTGTACAAGGGTAGTCTTAGAATAGAAATAAAAATAAGTCATCAAGTCAGAGGTCTAAATCTAGAGGGAGATCTAAATCTTGAGGAAAATCGGTGAAGATAGTGTTCTGGAAATGCGGAAAGAAAGGGAACTATAAAAGGGACTATAAATCTAAAGCTCCTGATAAAGGAAAAGGAACTGATGATGCTCCTTCTACAAAGGAGAAAACCACCTCAGATGAAGGTGGGGATGTGTACTTGGCTTCTTCAAGTGCACATGTAGATCACGAGGCATGGTTGATTAACTCAGGTGCATCCTTTCACTTCACTCCCATAGAGAGTGGTTCTTCGAGTGTGAGAAATACAATGGTGGCGATGTCTTCTTAGGGGATGATAGGAAGGCTAGAAGTGTTAGTCGCGGAAAATTAAAGTTGAAGTTGCAAGGAAAAAGGGTTATAACAATTCCGGATGTTCTTCATATTCATGCATTAGCAAGAAATCTGATTTTTGTAAGCAAGCTAGATGATGGAGGTGTAAAAATAGTGTTTCAAGAAGGATACCTACAAAATGGTTCGGGAAGAACTAGTATTGATTTGGGGAGTTCGGATTGAAACTCTGTACAAGTTGCAAGGTAGCACTATTGTTGATGGGTGCAACAGTTCTGTGGTTCCTGAAAGTGGAACTGAAAATCTAGCGGTATATGGAGAGAAGACCATGTTGTGGCATCAAAAGCTTGGACATATTGGGGATAAGGGCCTTCGAATACTTCATGGTAAAGGTATGGTATAATGTATGAGTAATAGCTCTCTGGATTTTGATTTCTGTGAAAATTGTGTATATGGGAAGAAGAATCGAGTGAGTTTCCCCTCTAGTGGTAAGAGGGTGAAAAAGATATTAGAGCTTGTGCACAGTGATGTGTTTAGACCTGCAAAGGTTCCATCACTAGGTAAGTCTATGTACTATGTATCATTTATAGATGATTTCTCAAGGAATAGATGGATATATTTCCTTAAGAAGAAATCTAAAGCCTTTGATAGGTTTAAAGAATTTAAGGATCTGGTGGAAAACTAGATAGAGAAGAATATAAAGGTGCTGAGGACAGATAACGGTGGAGAGTTTTGCCGTAAGGAATTTGAAGAATTTTGTAAGAAGTGTGATTTAGCACGGCAGAAGACTACTTCATACACACCTCAGCAACATGGAGTTGTAGAAAGAATGAACAATACATTGATGGAAAGGGAAAGAAGCATTCTTAGTGGTGCCAAGTTAGGACAATAATTTTGGGCAGAGGCAGTGGAGACAACATGTTACATGGTCAATAGTTCACCTTCATCACCATTGGAGGATAAGACTCCACAAGAGGTATGGACTGGTAAGAAACCCTCTCTTTCACATCTGAGGGTATTTGGATGTGATGCGTATGTACATGTTCCAAAGGAGAAATGAACCAAGTTGGATATTAAATCTAAAAAGAGCATATTTATTGAGTATAAGGATGTTTTAAAGGGTTATAAGCTTTGGAACCCAGTAACAAGGAAGGTTGTGTACAACCGAGATGTGGTGTTTAGAGAGGTGAAAGATGTTACTAAACATGAATTCCAACCAAAGGAAACTGAGACGATAGAGTTTGAGCTAAAGGAGGAAGAATCAAAATCTACAGCAGAGGAGGAATCAGAAGATGAAGAGCCACAAACTTCGGGTGTGAGAAGATCAGTTCAAGAAAGAAGGCAGCCAGAAAGGTATAGTCCAATGAAAATTTTAAGAACCCCCGCTAAATTTACATGTATAATAAATGGGCGAATCTCCATGGTATATAGGAAAAATGGAAGGCGATTTTATCAATAATATGATATTTATATATACTTTTTTGGCGAATCTCTCACCAGGCATGGCGAATATTTTACTCAATTATAAAATCTTGTGTTTATTGAA
>APFE031386209.1:74419-101015 GCA_000404065.3 Pinus taeda
TTTACCATACCTCTCGTTTATTTATATTTTTATTAATTTACCATACCATTCATAAATACAAGGTGACTTATCGAGTAAATATAAAAAAAAAAAATATTTGTTTACCATACCTCTCGCTTATTTATATTTTTATTAATTTTCCATACCTCTTTTACAAATATGGTATTTGGCCCATAGGATTCACTTAAATAAAACCTCTTTCTTGAGCCTTCATAAATAGAACGAGGGTTATGGACTAAATATAAAAAGAGGTTCTATTTATTTACCATGCGTCTAGTTGATTTATATTTTTATTTATTTACCATACCTCCACTTTACTTATATTTTTATTTGTTTACACCCTTGCATGTATATAAGGTAACTTATGGAGTAAATATAAAAAATGCTTTATTTATTTACCATACCTCTCATTTATTTATATTTTTATTAATTTACCATACCTCTTTTATAGAAATGGTATTTGTGCCTTTGGCCCATAGGATTCACTTAAATAAAACCTATTCTTGAAAATGGGCGAATGGAAGGTTGTAACTCCTAATTTCATGGGCTAAATTTACCTTTTTTACCCTCTCCCTTAAAATAAGGTGGGCTATTTGAGGTGATTTGTAAAAATGTACTATGATACAAAATATTCGCCCACTAAAAATTTAAAACCCTTAACTTTGCCAAAGGGCGAACATTCGCCCCTAAAATCACCCCTATTATAGTCCATCTGCTTTCTATTCAAATTTTTCTTTAACTATTACTGATGATGATTGCAAAACTGTGAAGGAAGAAGTTGATTCAGAGGATGGAAAACTCTGGAAAGAGGCCATGGTTAATGAAATGGCATCTTTCCACAAAAATGAGGCTTGGGATCTGGTGGAGTTGTCGGCTGGAAGGAAATCCATTGGCAGCAAATGGGTGTTCAAGAAGAAGACAAATGTAGAAGGGAAGGTGGAGAAATACAAAGCTCGGTTGGTAGCAAAAGGTTATTCCCAGGTGCCAGGAATTGATTTTGGTGATACTTTTTTTGTTGTTGCTAAGGTAACTTCTATTAGATTTCATTTTATCTATTGCTATTGCTTTTGATTTTGAGGTAGAACAAATGGATGTGAAGACAACATGTCTTTACAGTATTCTGGAAGAGGAAATCTACATGAAGCAACTTGAAAGCTTTACGGTGAAGGGTAAGAAAGAACTGGTATGTAATTTAAAGAAGTATATGTATGGGTTAAAACAGTCGCCAAGGATGTGATATCATAAATTTGATACATTTATACAAGGACTTTTCTTCTGGTGATCACTGTGTGTATTTTAAATTAATTGGTGATTGTGTTATTTATCGAATCTTGTATGTGGATCATATGTTGATGGCTGGGAATGACAAAGAAATTATCAAGGATTTGAGGACCCATTTGTCCTCCAAATTCGTCACGAAAGATCTTGGTGTTTCAAACTATATTTTGGGCCTGGAAATTGAAAGAGATCGGGCAAAGATGAAGCTTTAGTTAAACCAGAGGAAGCATGTCGAGACAATATTGTAGAGGTTTAATATGCAGGATAGTAAACTGGTGAAGGTTCCTATTCCTCTAGGTGTAAAGTTATCTGTTGAATAGTGTCCCAAGACACAAGAAGAGGAAGAGGACATGTCTCATGTTCCATATGCAAGTATAGTCAGTAGCCTAATGTATGCGATGGTCTATACTAGACTAGACATTGCACATGGAGTGGGAGTATTGACTAGATTTATGTCAAAGCCAGGGAAGGAGCACTAGACAACATTAGTAGGTTTTCAAGTATTTGTGTGGCACTAGTGATTATGGTTTGTGCTACCAAGGAATACCAGGATTGGATCGAGTGTTGGATATTTATGGCTTTGTTAATGCAGACGAGGCTGGAGATCTGGATCAGAGAAGGTCTACAAGTGGGTATGTGTTTAACATATTTGGAGGTGAAATCAGTTGGATGAGTAAGAAATAATCAGTAGTGGAACTATCAACTACAAAGGCAGAATACATGGCAACCACTCATGAAAGCAAGGAAGCAATTTGGTTGCAGAGATTGTGTTCAAGTATGGGGTTAGTACAGGGAGCTATAAGGATAGATTGTGACAGCGAAAGTGAAATTTTCTTGGCAAGGAACCCTACATATCATTCAAAGATAAAGCACATTGATGTTTAGTATCACTTTGTGTGGGATATGATAGAAGACAAAAAGGTGTTACTCGTAAAGATGGACACTTGGAAGAATACTGCAAATGCATTGACAAAATCTGTGAGCTTTGAGAAGTTCTCTTGGTGTAGAGAAACAATGGGCATTGCAGGGCTGGATAAATGACTAAGCTTTCTTGTGGCCCCCTATGGAAAGAAAACCACAAGTGGGAGAATGTTGGGTTGTGTTATATTCTTTCCAAGACTAGCCCACATAGTTAACTGAGGGGTTAGAATGGGGGTGAAGCCCCCACTTCGTTGCGCGGATTGCATAGCGGGGGGAGTTATAGGGGGTTTGAGGGGTGCAAGTAACCCCACTCTATGGGGTCCAGGGCAGCACCTCAAAAAATTTTGGCTTTGGACCCCATGTTAGGTTGGGTGGACCTACCTTTGGTTTTGTGCATGATTTTGGCGCATGGTTTTAGACGCGTTGGTTTTCAGTCCATGGTTTTGGACACGATGGTTTTCGGTCCATGGTATTGGATGGTTCAGCATGTATAAATATGTATTGTAGCATTGAAATGAACATAATGGAAAATCAAGCTGGTAGTTATAATTTTGGGATCTAGGGGAAAATCTATGTGTATATGTGTTTTATATGTTATGCTCTCGCATTGTTTATTTTCTATGTTTCAGAATTCGTATGCAGGTAATTTCTATACAGGGTTAATTTTATTTCCCACCTTATCGTGGATATGTGTCGTCCCCTATCTCTGACCTCAATAAAAGAGATATTTTGAATAACATTCAATTAGAGGCTACCATGTGGTAGACCTAAATGAATAAATATAAACACAATGAAAATGTGAGTTTAAATAATATTTAACAACACATTACTAGTTTAGTATTAAATTGAGGGAAGTAATGTCATCGCTCAAGGAGAATTATATATCAATGAATTCATTTTAGTGTAAGCTTTCTCATAGGTTTTATAATTACTAACATGGGAAATTGTCATGGAAAGATTAGGTAGCTTTACGTAAATGCATTATAGGTCTACTCATGTAACATAGTAGCATCATAGCTCATATGCTTTATCATTTGCATTGTTATGAGAAATAAATCCAAAGAAACTAATATATATGTGAAATCCAAGAGTAAGTGTATTTAACCATAGTGGTTTAGAAATGGAGAAAATGTACAAGAAAGTAAAGGAGTTTATAAGGCACTTATCTTTGATATTGATTATAACACTAAGTAGAGTTAGAATCCTAAGATAGTGTTTGAAAGTGAGAATACCGTTCATATTATATTCTATAGTCAACTTGAATAAGTTATGGTCATGGAAGATGTGCAAAATACCTATGATTTTGAAAGAAACACCATGTGATGTAATATGCAAGAAGAAAATATAGAAATACTATCTAATGGGGGCCAAGATGATGATATTACTTTTATTTCTAGTAAGACCAATAACACATATAAAAATAGAGTTACAAATTTATACATAGGATAATGAAGTTGGATTTAGTAGGAGAAGAATCAAGTAAATGATAACATTCTTCAAAGTTCCATTGGTATATGGATGGAATTATTGCATACATAGAATCCCATGTAGTGCCAAAAAAGGCATATACATTTCACACAAGAGTTTCCATAGCCGCAATAAAAACACATCTAAATAGGGTACTTATATAGCATCTAAATCCTCCATTTGTAATACAACATTTACATTTGGGGGATCATTAGGAAGGATAAGATCCTCTTATTGCAAATAAAGGAGGATGAAACCTTGTAAAGAGTTTATCATAATGATTCCTAGTTTTGAGGTTGTTGTAAATTATGGCATTGAGGTAGTGGTTTGGATTCAAGTGGCATGGAAGTATTTGCAAGTATATGATATTCTAAAGAGATGGAGGGAAAAATGGCCAAATGAAATATAAATGTTAGAGATCTAATTTGGTGGGAACATATAGGGGAATTGAAAATGATTATTGAGAGAAGAATTATATATAAGATATTGAGGAAGAACATTTAGCTAGATTATCCTTCTAATAGCTAATATCATGGATATAGAAAATAATCACATGAGTTTTATTTATGTCAAATGACTATGAATGAGTATGTTAATAAGTTCTTCAAGTACATGACATATGTTAAATATCTTAAGGATGAAAAGGTGAAGATTCAAGATTTTTGAAATGGATTTCCCCAATCCTATAGAGAGAGAATTATGTTTCATATTATTTCAACTTTATATTAGACCATAAAGGAAAGCCACATTTTCTTATGATCATAACCAAAATAGACTAAAATTTTACAACGCATGGAAGGTGAAGGAGAAGGAGAAGTGAAAAAAGGGAAGAAATGGTTCATGTCACATGATTTCAAGAATCAGTTAAAGAGTTTCCTATAGAATGAGTAGTAAAAAAATTGAACCAATTTACTTTACATATTGGAAAAGTGGTGAAAAAAACCTATTCGATGTTTGGGATGTGGAGAATCATTTTCTTATACATTGTCTACATCCCAGGGAAAACACAATTGAGGTACATTGAAATATGGAGGCTATAGTAGTTGATGGTGAACCAACGATTATGCCTTACATGTATGATACAATGAATTATCTGTGAGTATACCATTCATTAGTAGTGGTAGAGGTGGAAGATATTATTTCTACTCCATTCACATTTTAATTTATCCACATTATAATCCTAGTTATACCACAACTAAAGTTGTTAATATATGTGCTCTTATAAGATGTAGGCATGGAAAACCATTGACATTTCAAATATAAATTGTAACAAAAGGAAGTTTAGTGAAATTGTGAAAATATGTTTATTTGAGTTTAATAGACTCTCTATAAGGGTATATTTGAATATTTTTCCACTTGGTACATAAGATATATTTACTGGCATGGAATAGTCAGAAGCACATTGAATTAAACTTGATTTCCTTGATTAATATATTTGATGATCATTTTTATGAACATAAATACTTAAGGATAATGAGAGGTTGTCAAAGAATCATCTACATTAAGTATATATTGTCTTGTACTAGAAGAAATGCTTTATAAGTGTATGCCAATTATATGCCACCCATATTTTATAATTAAGAGAGGATAAAGGTCCTAATATTGAGGATTTCCCTATCTTGTCAAGGTTTAGATATAATTTCCTTGATGAGGAAATAGGGACACATCAAAATGAATTCACTGATCTATCAGTAGACCTTGTCCCTAGAGTATCAAAAGTGTCTAAGGTTCCTTATATGATAAGCACAATAGAGTTAATGTATTTCAAAATTGAATTATAGGAATTGTCATGAGAGGGTTATATAGTACCTAATATGTATCAATGGGGAACACTTACGTTGCTTATGAGCAACATGAATGAAACCCTTAGTTCTTGTGTTGATTACAAATAATTGAGAAAGGCCAAAATATAAAAGAAAAAGTATCCATCACTTGAAATGATCACTTATTTAACCAAAATAGGGTAGTAAATGTATTTTAATTTTTCTTTGAGGTTTGGTTATCACCAAGTTGGAATCAACTGGGAAAAATTATTAAACCAAAATTACAACAAGGAATGACGACTATGAATTTATGGTGATACCTTTGGTCTCACGATTGAACTAACTAGATTCATATATAATAATAATAATAAATCTATCAACAATATAAATGTATATTTTCTCTCTTGATGATATTATAATATTCCCTAATATTTAAAAAGAAAATAAGAAATAAATGAGAATGGTTTCATGAATGCTATCCAAGAATGATCTATATGAAAAACTAAGTATATGTGACTTTTACTAACATTAAATTCATTATTTTAGTCACATTATATAATAAAAAAATTAGTTGTTATTGAAATATAAAAGGTTGATACCATCATTATTTATGTCAAACCAAGTACTTTTATCATTGTAATATATTTCCTAGATCTTCTAGTTACTATAAAATATTCATTAAATGATTTTCTATGGTTATAGAGTATATCACTTATTTTAAAAGAAGGGTTGAATAATTTTTAATTGGAATACAGACTTGAATAATATTCTCACTATTGCTCCATTTTTTTTTTAATTCTTCAACCTAATATGGATGTTGTTATTTGAATAGATTCTCATAGAGAATAAATTTTTGGAGTTATTATAGAATACAATGAGGAGGTGTGTTACTTGTTAAGGAATTAATGTAATGTACTAATTATGCTACTCATAACCTATAACATGTTGTAACTATGCATGTTCTTAAGATGGATAGGTGTTAATTATCAAGAAAGTTGTCATGATTGTTTGAGTGATATAAGAAATATATATCTCACTTCCAAAATTGGTCTTATTCATATGAAAACCATATATAAAATTGTTTATATATATATATATACACGTTAAACATGTGTCTTTTGCAATCTAGAACCCAACTTGCCATTTATCAATTTATTCGATAACGATTTACAAAATTAATCCTCAAAATGAACGTTTGCATCGCTTATCATTGAATGAAACCTTATAAGATATGGTGCCTCTAGAATGTTATTTATGAAAATCATTTGTAATGGATTACTCATAAATTATTTTCTTCGTTCACATTTTATTAAGATTCTATTATCACATCCATATCACATTTAGGAACACCTCGAAAATTATTTGAATGGCGATAAAATCAAATGAACTATAGAAATTATATTTTTTGAACCCCCACATCTATATTTTTCCACTATAGAACAACCCTTTATTAATGTTGAAGGCCTTGATTTTAAAAGTTAATATCTAAATGTGAAAAATTTTCTTTGTATGTTACTAAACAAAATGTTATCTTTAGAACTTGCTTAAAATACAAATGTCAACACATAGAGTAAGGTAATGGTTTCCCAAACATATTTGTAATGTCTAGAATATAAAGCAATGGATGCGTCATTGATTTGATGGCTAGTCTATACTTTATTGCAAACTATAACTCACATCCAAGTGGAATGCAAGGATACCTGAAAAATGGTCTTGGGTGCATAAAATGTAAATAGTTTATATAAGTTGTGGTATTTCACCTCACACATATATTTTACCACTATAGATCCCAGTACACCATTCATTCATGCCCACGGTAATGAGCTATAAAACAGTGCAGTAGTGAGCCATTAAAAAAGTACATCATGTAATGTTAAAGGATGGATGATTGATGTTATTGACAATTATGTCATTTTATAGTGGATTGAATGTCAATCATGTTTCTTATAAACTCTTGTTTATCGCTAATTATCACAACTATATCACTATATATTTCTTAAAACTAAATTTGTTTAGACTCATAGTCCTTCCTTTCGAAAGCAATCTCTACCCACATAAAAATAATTTATGAGTAACGTCAAGAGGCTTCAGCTTCTAATTCAATTGAATAAACTATCTTGCATCCCATTGAAAATGCATATGGATACAAATAAGAAAAAGATTAATGTTGTTATAAGTAACTTAGATGAGATAATGCCAAATAGTAATGGTGGAAAAAACCTCCTGCACTTGCTATTAAGAAACATTAGATGAAAAACATCCTAATCGTGTGGGCATTTTTTTATTTCCCATATATGTTCCTCGCCCAAAATATATGGATATATAGGAGATAGATATAAATAATTTCATATACATATGCATGCCACTTATAAAAACTAGTGGCCCTGTTGAATTGGTTCTCCACGAAAAATGTATAGTTTTGTCCTCCAAGGATGATGCCTTCAAAAGGGAATAAATATGAAAAAAGGCAATAGTTAGAATTGGTATAAAATATAAGTAATTCCCATTTTATTCGATATATGTGCTAAATAAATACTATCATGATGATAGTATCATCATGCATATCTATTTAGCGTCCGATTTACGTCCTTCTGGTGATATATTACATCTTAAAATAACATCTTCATGGCTTATAATGATGTCTTTTATGGCATTTTAGATATCACATATTACCTTAAATACATAATTTGAGCACCCTAGTTGTGTCATTCTAGTGTATTAATGTGATCATAAGTATCTTATATTATAAAAATAAAAAGAGGGAGAAAAATTATACATAACACAAATTACTTTCATATTTTTATTGATCATAAAGGTTATGGTATACAAATTACTCACTTCAACAAATCTAGATTCTAATAAAGTGGATCTATGACTCAAAAATAGGAATCAACAACTTATAGAGTGACACCTTGGAACTCACAATGACAACCTATAAATCACATGACACATGAGATGGAAGCATTAATTCCAACACCCTCACTTAATTCTTACAAGGAAAATATTGAAAACACATAGTAAAACAAGAAGGATAATATTTATCTAAATAGTCTTCATCAACGCTCACATCCACTATGGAATCTCGCAAACACAACTCCTTCATCACCACATATTCAAGGTATTTCTAAACCTCTGTTTAAAACATAAATTCCTCTGACCATCATTGTTGAACTTTACAAGATCAACAATATTGACACCTCGGCTCATCATGGCTTCTGCAATAAGAGTCATCAAGTAATGAACCATTCTATTGATCAACCACCATCTCTGAGATATTTTTCTTTCAGCTATTTGTTAGTTGCTAGGATGGAGGTCAAGATACTAAAAGTATTCAAAAGTTGATCAAACAACTAGACCCTACTAACAAAATAATGGATGTTTCGGACACTCGAGGTTCCAATTTAAGAACCGCCAACCCTTTTTATTACAAGAATTGAAAGAAATAAAAAACTACTTGACAAAGACAACTCACAATGACAAACTCAATAATCATAAAACTATGAGCTGTCATCTAGGCATAAAAATGTCACCACGTTCCTCCTTAGCAGAAGGCAAATGTTGTTTATCTGGTTCAATATTTGTCTTGGAGCTTTCTTGCCTTCATAAAGCAACATTTTCTAGAGAAGTCAATTCCAACAAGAATACACTCACATGTTGAGATGACCGAACGCAATATGTTTAAAAAGCAAACTCCAAAATTTGAGATCGGAACAATATTGCAACATAAACATCTGATGCAGAGATATCTTCCATGTAGAAGTGAAAATCTGAGATTTTCCCCTAATATATCATTAACCACTTGAAACTCCTTCGCCCCAGATCTCAGGTCCAGATCTCAAATCCATATCCGTGCAACAACGTGTATAACTCGTGGGCATGATTTTGCATATTTATAAAATCATAGTGTACACAACTTTGACAAAACTATTCAGACATGAATTGAACTCCTTTGCGGTGACGAAGGGTTTCCCCTGCGCATACCCACAGTATGCCTGCTCATGCATAAATACATCTCCCAGGAATTTCTTTGACCCACTAAGTCAAAACTTCAAATCCAAAGATGGTTAAGGGTCCCGTTTACAATTCATTTGAATCGGAATTCAATCACCCTGCCAAACCTCCTACTGGGACATTATAACCCTTCATAACATTTATTATCCCTTATAATGAAGCCTTCCTCAAATATTCCTTATCGGGACTGTTAAAATTCCATAAACCTTAGTCAAGCTTTTAATTATGCATATAACCTTCCCTTCCGAAACCTCGATTAATAATGCTTAACACATAAAAACATTATCGACGCGTATTCCCATTATGAAGCTTTTACAAGGGAAAATGTCCATAGAACATACCTTTCTGCCTTCCATATAGCCTTTCACATTTTTTGAGGCTATACCTCAATCGCAATTGGTTATCGGCTTATCCGTAGGTCAGATTACATATATGTATTATCACCACTCTCCTTCTGATTTGCAACTTCCCTTTAGAATCAGGTCACATCGTTTTTAATGTAAATACAATGGTATAATGGGAAAACCCCACTCTACCATATACATCGAACTTTAAAATATATAGACTCGAATCTATATATCATCGGGTCCCCCTTTGAGCAGTTCCTCCTCCAAACCCCGGTTAACACAATCTCCAATCAGTGATTATCGCTATTGGTAGTTGTTATCGCACCATCGCAATTGACCATTTCCACTTGCTCAGATCCGATATATATTACTGATCCGATAGGCTTATAGGTTACACCGAATAAGATTTCAGGTCTGGATAGATCGCATGTCACAGTCACTTCCTCCTTGTGGAATATGCGATGCATTCCCGACTAACTCACTCCACCAATTCAATCTTGCGATTTACTCTGGGCCATCGATCTTCAAGATTCGACGACTACTCAGTATCAATTCTTCACTCTCTGTTATTCTCTTTTCTTATGATTACACTTTTTCTTCAATGTTTCTGTGGGTTCTGCTTGCTTCAAAGGTTTGGTCTCTCAGTATTATTAAGCTCACACTCCCTCCTGAGCTTTGTCTTTGATCATTCTAATGGATTTAACAATCCATTATGATCCTCCTCGTCATGTCCTTCCTCTGTATAATCACCTCAATTCGGCCTCCTTCCATTTACTGCACTTGTCTGCATAAATATATATGTAAACTTTTCAAACACATTTGATTCATCCTTCAACGCTCAGTCACATGCTTATACAAGATTTTAATTAAACTTCGTATCTATATAATTACAACAATGAATTACAAACTAAGATCTTTGTCTCTGTGGCCTGATCTTCAATATCAGTGGCCTCTATTTGCTAATCTTGTTGTAGGCTTACAAATACTCCAATCTGTTATCTATTTTCCTATTCAGCCTCTCTAACCTCTGTTCATGCCTTTTAGGCTTACATTTATACAATGGGGTTCTAAAACCACTTTCTGGTTTAGATCCCTAAATCCCTCACCAGAATCCTAGAATCTCCTTCTTGTTCCTAAAAATCCTCTCTAATCCCTAGATACATGAACTCACTCCTAAACTAAGATTTACAATCAATTCTCAATCCCTGAATCTCTTAGCTATCCTAAATATCTCATGTTCTCCTACATTCGAGAACATTTACAATAAAGCCTCACAATATTCAATCAATTCCTACTCTCATTAAAATCACTCAAAACATTAAATAATTACATAAAGCCAGCAATTAGGAAACCAACTTCCTTGAAATACAAAAACCCTTATTTCTACTAGAATACAATGATAATATGGAGTTGGATGCTCCCGCATCATGCGGTTCTCAACAAATAAGCACAAACGAAAATTTACATATAGCAAGATGATAGAAGGATCCAACAATGCCTGAAGAAACTGCAAAAAAACAAACAGATCTACACACACGCGATCAAAAATAATTTCACACACTAAAAATAAACTCTTACACATCTATACTAATATGTACATAACTAATAACACTCAGGATCCCTCACATGTCCCTCATCCTCCCTTGAAGGAGTCAAGCGAATACCAACTCTGATATCATATTAGAAAAATAGAAAGAAAGATAAAATTATACATAACACAAATTACTCTCATATTTTTATTGATCATAAAAGTTACATACATATAACATACAAATTACTCACTTTGACAAATCTAAATTCTCAGATATTCGATTATGACTGAGACATAAAAATTAACAATTTCTAAAATACCACTTGAGACTCACCATAACAACTTACAAAATCACATAAAAATCTATAAATCACATATCAATCACATTACCTATTTGTATTCTCATCACTATCATAGTTTTCTCATCACTATCATACATGTATCCAAAACCGTTGTAATTAAGGTCAGTCTCATCATACTTTCTAATTTATGAAGTTTCATTTCTTTGGGATCTTTGCATTGCTCTTTTTTGAGGCATATTTGAATTCTTTTGGGAATGACTCACACGTTGTCTTACCATCTGATTTTCCGTAAGCGAAGCAATAATTAATATTTTGAAAATAAACAATTAATAGGAAAATGATTACCATATATTATTAATGAATTTGTATAAAATAAAATAAAACCTGCAAAGTTTCCTCCGACGCATTATTTAATTGATTTGACATAAACATGTTTAATCATTGTATTATTGTTTTGGATTTTGATTTATATAATATAAATGAAATGATTTTAAAAACAATACAATAATTAATGTAAGATGTATTATGAAAATCTTTGAAATAACCCTTCAATTATATTATTCTTTACTTTGATGTTCTTTCATTGTCACGTTTCTTTGAGATTTTACGACGATGTAACCGTTTTCTTTTATTGCTACGTTTCTATTTGATTTTACGACAATGTAACAATTCTGTGTTTAGTTTTGGTTTCTTTTACTTTTGTTCCAAAAAAAACATTCTTTAAAATAATATTTAAAAAAAAACTGTACATATTAATAAACAATATATATATAATATATATAATATTAAAAAAAATCATTTTTCATTATAATAATATTTCCAATATTTATAAATATTGAAAATCAAATTATTTTCTTTTTCTATTAGTATTTTACATATTTCTCTACCATTTATAATAATCTTTTTTCAGAAAATTTCTAACCACACATATCTTATCTCATACTTTCAAAAAATTCCTAACTACACCCATCTTATCTCATAAAGCATTGAGAAACCCATTCCCCCTTCCTGCATTGAATACCTTACGCCTTATCATGTATGAACACATGATTTCATTGATAATGAAGTTCATCAAATTCATTTACTACGTGTACGATATTCGTGCTGTTAACATAAACACTCATCCCTAAACCATTCATAAACCATTGAGAACCTCGTTTTGATTTTTCAAAGTTTAGGTCTTTATTATCCGGATATAAATTATTATATTTATGGGATATCAAAACTTAACATTAACACAACTAAATGTAATTGATATACTCTATAAAAAATTATATTAACCAAATTAATAATTATTACGTACATGATAACTTAATATTAAAAATTTAATCTTTAATATTAAATCTAGATACCAAATATTAAACTTAACTATTAAATATTATATTAAAACCTAAATATTTTAAACCTAGTACTAAAAAGATCATGTCTCAAGAGTTCATCACCCAAGATCACTAATAAGATTACGAAGATTTTTAGGAGACATAATGTTCTTTTTACTTTTAGACCCCTTAAAACCATTCGTAGCTCCCTTAAATCGGTAAAAGACCTTATTGACCCCAAGGACATGAAAGGTGTCTATGTTATTCCTTGTCCCTGTGGGACCCCCTATGTTGGTGACACAGCCTATAGGGTCTCTATTAATCAAAGGATTCATGAGCACTCAGACATGAAACATGGGAGGACATGGTCTTCAGCCTTGGCAGAACACACGAAAAGACTAAGCATCACATATATATTGAGGAGGCCAGTATTATTGCCAAGATTACACATTTTCATTACCTAAAGTTTAGGGAGGTCATAGAAATTGAAGAAAGGTCAGACAATCTCAAGAGGGATGACAGCTGGAAAATTAGCAATTATTGGATCCCTGCCCTTTCTTCCTAGCCATCCACTCTGCCCTAGCCCCTTGTGTTGTTCTTTTTAGTGAGACCTTCTCTATTTTTACCCCCTCGTCTTTTGGATCATTTGTTTTCCTTTTTATTCCTTTCCGCTCTTTGGTTTTTATTCAATATTTAGTATTTTATTTTAATTTTAGTGGCTCTTTTCTAGATTAAAAATGAAAACATAATGGTTATGGTTGAATATGTGATAAAAATCTTTTTAATTAAGATAGTGTATAAATAAACAAAATCTTTTTACCTAAACATTGATGAAGAAATTTCAGAAATAAGAACTAGTTTACCCCGTTGCACCTTTAAATATAATTAAATAAAATTAATAATGAATTAACTAACTAATTAGTAACAACTATATTCTTTGTCAATAATTCTTCAAGACCTTGAGTTTATTTTCCTAGCGGTTTTAATTACAAGAAATTGTTGCATATTCAATTATTTAACTAACTAAATAAGTTATAAACATTTATTGCTTCATATAGTATTTATTGTTTCATATACTATTAATATTATATAAGTTTTTAATTATTATATAGTTTTACTAATAAAAAAGGTCGATTAATAAATTATTGATTCATACTCTTGGTAGTTAAATACAATAAATTACTTTTATTTAAATATGGTAATAAATATAATATAACTAACTTATAAATTAATTAACTGATTTTGTCGTGTTCTTTCTCTGGGTTCAGTCCAGTTTCCCGTTGGATGAGGTGCTCCTTCTATTTAAGACGCTGCCATGATTTGTTTCTTCAACTTGCCCTAACGATGAACCACACTTGTTGGTTTGAAATGGGTGAACAAATGAATGATATATAATTTTGGTGGAAACCCCTTTCAATAAACCTGATATGAATCAGAAAAACCTAAATTCAACAATTAAACCTAATATTTTAAATCTAATATTAAAACTTAATTAAAAAAACCTTTAAACGAAAACGAAAACGAAAACCATGTAATGAAATTGTAGTTTCTCTGGTTAATTTTGTGTTTCCACTGCAAGTATACGAGTCCTTCTATGTCCTGTATTTTTGTAACTGATTAACTGAGTATTTTTGTTATCGATTAGCTCAAGCATTTTGGCAGAAACAAACATAACCTTCGCGGTGAATGGGTTGATTACCTGGTGTGAGTCCGAAAATTGGAATGAAAACAGATTTTCTTATGTCTTTTTGCTAGAATTATCCTTCTACTAAACCATTATATATATATATATATATATATATACTATATATAATATATATATAGATATAAAAGCTTTCCAATACGTAGTGTATTCTGTCCAATGATTAATCATCAACATTTCGGAAGGCGCACTTGGGATAAGTTGAGAAAGCATTAGAATAATTGAAGAAAAAATAAGAAAACAATGGAAATACTTTTAACCAAAAACCAAGTAAAAGATAAAAGAAATTGATTATTAGACAGGACTGATCAACATATTAATCTGGTACTTGCAAATTTCTTCCCAATAGTTCAATATTTATTCTGTTCCATAACTTCTCACATTAAAGCTACGTCAATGAGAAGAGAATTGATATGTTCTTCCGGATCGACAAATTTAGAAATCAGATCAAAACCTGTCACACTGGCTACAATGCTTATGTAGGGCAACTCTTATGGAGGGCAACTCCCGTAGAGATTGGAGGGTGGGATATGGAAGAAGACAACAAAGGCAAAGGACAGGTAGTAATAAGGGCCGATGTAGTGTTTTTTGCATCAACAAGAGAAGAGTTTCTTCTGCCTCATTCATGCTGAAAAGGAAAACTTACCTCTCTATCTATACAGATCAAGAATTTAAATGAATGGATAGCGGAGAGTGGAACTTTTTAATAATTTAAATTATATTTTGGAATTAATAAATGGAATTTTACACTTATTGGTATTTAGCTGTTTTGAAACTGATAAAATGTTGAAACTCTCTTATTTCATCTCTGAAGAATATTCTCACAGCAGTAAGGCTAAACTATCCACAAATTTTTATTTTATAAAAAATCAAAATTCTTACAACCCAACTCGAGACCATACCTATTAACTTCAAATTTTATTTAATTTTTACGTGTGAGATAAGATAATATAGAAATCTGTAACAAAGTGACTGAACACTTACCCGTAACTACATATCCCTAATACACCTTTTAATCCTTAAACAATCATATACGGATAACATGAAAGCACTGCGATAGTTCATTGAAGAGGGTGACGGCGAAAGAAAAGAGCATTTGATTTCATATAGATAACCTTTTTATACATAACACACATTTCATTATATACCTTCATGCAAATATAATAATTTCATTAATTTAATAAAAACAAATTATTATAAAATATAAATGATGTTCAGGTATAGATGTGTATGAATTTTTAATTAGCGTTTACAATTACTTCCGCATTCACATAATACATGATTTTACACTATCACAGTACACTTTTATAGAAAAATTAATATAAATATAAATAAATTTAACTTTATATATTTTATTTAGAAAAATAATTAATGTATTTTTAAATTTATATAGATTTTTATAAGTTAATTTTATTTATTTATTTTTTAAACTAATCGTGTTGTTATAATAATTTGGTAAGCATTCTAAAGTTAAAAACTTAGTATTCAAAATTTTACAAATTAATGTTGTCTTTTTTAATGAGAGTGTGTTTAAAGGAATTTTTTACAATTCATTGGGACAGAGATATGTAACTATTTTTATAGTTAACCTGTCATACTTATAAATAAATTAATAAAAGAATATTTCAATTTTTTTGTAAATATAATATTTTAATTTCCAATAAGTGAACATGAGGCATACATTTCGATTTTCAAAATAACCATGATCAGTATGATCGTAGACCTTTAGCTCGTAAAAAAATAGTCAATGGACAAAAACTTTGGTAATGGGAAGAAACTATGTTTTGATAAAAACAAAGTTTATCAAAACATAGTTGATCTCTTTTTAAAAGACTTGAATAATTAATTAAATCCCCTCCCATATAAGAATGAAATTAATGACCTCTACCATAATTTTATGCTAAGTTTCTCTACATCCATTTACAAGTTTTTTTATTGAGTCGCTGGTTAAAAATAAAAATAGGATAGCAACCCTCTATATAACAAAGAGTGCAAAATTACTAGATATGTCATCAGACATGTTTCTAATGAGTTCCTTAAAATTAGATAAGTTAGAAAGATACAAAGTCCTAACTAAAAGGTACAAAAACACTATATTAGAAGACAATATTAAATTCTTCTAATGAGTTGCTTAAAATTAGATAAGTTAGAAAGACACAAAATCCTAACTAAAAGGTACAAAAGCACTATATTAGAAGACAACGGGAGATGCCCTTGAGGGTGGGTCACCACACAAACTGTAGAAATGTGTTATGAAAGATTACATGTGGTCCTGAATTCGATCTTATTCACTAAACCTTTTCCATGGTGCAATTAGTGGTTCTAACTAAAATGGACAACATTCACTTTGTCTCACACAAGTACAAGACCATCTGTGACATGCCCCATTTACTCTAATAATTTATTGTTTCTAGTAACATAATAATTCATAATCCATACCCCCGAGGTATTTGTGATCCTACAATTGGCTAGGATTTTACCCCTATACTTATTTTCTTTCATCTTTACCTGTATACTGCAGGTGCCTTTTTTAGTTTCAGTCCCGTTAAGGAGTTGGGAAGGCTTTCTTAGTAACCAGCTTAGATCCATCTAAATTTGGATCTATCATGCACCCAGAGGGATCAAATCCCTAGAGGTGAAAACATTCTTTTTGGAGTGTAGAATTTGAGAAAAGGTTTGCAAGTCGGGGAATTTGGTCCCTCTCAATGCATGATAGATCCAGAGTTAGATGGATCTAGATTGGTTTCAACAGAGGGAAGCAATGTAATATTTTTTAGATTCTCATTATTATGTATATGTTTGTGATAAAATTCATTCTTTGAAATTTACATTATGTATATGTTTTCTTTTCTTGACATGACGATATAATTCTCTTCTTTACTTTAATCTATGTTTCTTGCCTTGAATGGTTTTTAAATCTATGTTTGGATGTTTTGAGTGGTTTGTGTGTGTTTACATTTAGATACTTTCAGTGGTTTGTGTGTTTTCATTTGGATGGTAATTTTTGTGAATGTTACAGGTTTTGTTCTACATTTCTATATGTGTATGTAATTGTCTATTAGTAGTTAGTTGGCGATGAAGAAGAAAGGAAATCTTATCAATAGCTTGTGTGATGATTGATACTACACATATATGTGTGTTTGGATTCTCTCTTGATCTCCAATATAAATAGGTTGAATTACTATAATACAAAAACCAATGCACATGTCAATAATTTTTTGGTGCTTGCACTAAAATCAATCAAACTGTTAATCCAATCAGTTCAAACTTAATGTACCATCATACATCCAATTACACAAAATCAAAAATCAACATGTACACTAAAACCTATACATCTAATGCAAGAAATCAAATAGGATTATAAATCACCATCTACAATGAAATCAATGCATCTAGTGGAAGAAATCAAATAGGATTGTAAATAACTCTCTAGATTGAAATCAATGCATCTAGTGCAAGTAATAAAATATAATTAGAAAACATCTAAATTGGAATCAATGCATCTAGTGAAAGAAATCAAATAGGATTAAAGATCAACACCTACATTGAAATCAATGCATGTAGTGCAAGAAATCAAACATGATTAGAAATCACCATATATGCTAAAATCAATACATATAGGGAAATAAATACTCTTCCCTCTCTCCCCCTCCATCTATATCGCTCTCTCCATCCATCTCTCCTTCTTTGTCACTCTATATTATCCCCAAACATAGACACACTCTATCCATCTCTCCATTGTCACTCTATCTCTCTCTGCCTTTCTATCTTTATGTATTTCTTCTTCACCCTGCCTCTCCCCTTCCAATTACATCTCTTTGTCTCTCCCTTTCTCCTCCTCTCACTTATCATTCCTCTTTGTACCTCCCTTTCTCCTCCTCTCACTCATCCTTCCTCTTTGTCCCTTTCTCTCCCCGCATCTCTCTCTCTCTCTCTCGACCCTCCAAACTTGTGACTTTCTCCCTCCCTCTCTCCTTCTTCCTCTTCCCCTCTCTCCCCCATCTATCTTTGTGTCTCCCTCTCTCTCTCTTAGACTTATCTCATTTTATCTCTCCTCACCTTTTGTCTCTCTTCATTCCTCCTCTTCCCTCTAATTTAGTTTATCTTCTTTAGTGTAACAATCAAATAATATTACAAATCACCATAGACAATGAAATCAATGCATCTAGTGCAAGAAATATCCTTCCCTCTATCCCCCCTTAATCTATATCTATATCTCTCTCCATCTCTCATTATTTTTCTCTCTATCTCATCCTCCCAACCAGCCCCTCCCAAGCACAAACACAGTCTCCATATTTACCTATCTATCCCTCTCTCTATCTCTCTCTACCTATGTCTCTCTTTTCTCTTTCTATATCACCTCAAAAAAACACACGCTCTTTCTCCATATCTGTCTATCTATCCCTCCCTCTTCCTCTCCCTCACTATCTCTCCCCCTTGTTTCCCCCCTTCTCTCTTTCCTCCTCTCGTCTCTCCCTCTTTATCCATATCCTTTATCACTCCCTCTAATTCTCTCCACCTTTCTCTTTGTGTGTATTTCCTTATCTCCATCTCTCTTTCTCTCTTCACCCTTCAACTCTGTCACTATCTAAGTCACTATCTCCTTCTCTCCCTATCTTCTTTGTCTCTCTGTCTCACCCCAAAACATACAAACTCTCTCTCTCTCTCTCTCTCTCTCTCTCTCTCTCTCTCTCTTCTCTCTCTTATGTATTTCTTCTTCCTCCCTATTCTCTCCTTCCAACTCCATCTCTCTATCCCTCTCTCCCCCATTCTTTCTCTCACTCCATATATCTCTCCACATATATCACCCTATGTCTATGTTCTTCCCTCCCATATATATCTAGAGTTAATATGTGCCATGTATTTTAATATATATTATAATTATATATACAAATTATTATATTAAATTATTAGCATTGTATTAATTAAAATTATTAAGTTGAATAATATTGATATGAATATTAGCCTTTCAATATTAATATTAGATTTAATGATGTTTTTTACATGGCATGATAACAAAATTTATAATAAAACTACATCAAATGAATATTGAATATTGACATGGAAATATTTATGTGTATAAAGATTTAAATATATCCATAACATATGGGTTTCCTTTTAAATATTCATGTTACAAATAATTAAGTAAAATAAATATTAAAAGATTTTAGATTTTTTGTCTTGAATTAACCTTTTTATTTTGATTTCAAAAATGGTAGTGGATTTAGTAAAGAGTAGAGATGTTTAAAAGTTTACACAGGTGCCATATAGGTGTTTTTTGCAAGATGTCTAAGGGATTGTTGATTTGCTTAGGTTTATTATGGTAATAGATATTTCCTCTTCAGTGCTTCCTTGTCATCCACATAGCAAGAATAAGGGATATATCCCTTATATCAAGGTAATGAACAAGTTTCATGTAGTAGAGTTTGTGTGTCGTACGGGGAGATCTGTAGTAGTGCTAGAACCTCTGTGCTCATAACCATGGTTGTGATTTTTTGTTTCATGGTATTCTCCCTACTTTCTACATGCATGAAAATGTTTTAGAAAATAAGAGGCTTCCATAGTAAATAACGGTCACCACACAACCTTCTCACATGGTTGATCAAATTTTACAACGATATATATGTATGTCTGTATTGTACATTCAAAGAAAATTTGTTGTTGGTTATTTGGTAGCTATGGCCAATGTCAAAGTAGGTTATAACTATATATGTATGCACTAAACGTTTTAAAGAAATATTTCCTTATTGTTTTGATGCAAGGAAATGCATGATGTTTATTTAACTTTTCCATGGTGTGACCTTAAAGAAATATTTCCTTGTTGTTTTGATGCAAGGAAATGCATGAAGCTTTTTTAGCTTTTCCATGGTGTGACCTTATTTTACTATATTTAATTCTAAAATCATCAATCCTTGCAGCAAAAATATGTCTGTCATTTTATATTTTGTACTCTGAACCCTAATATTATAAACTATATTTTGATTTTAAAAGTTTAGTCGTTTGCCTAAGCAAAATCAATAACAATGAGTTTTTCCATCAAAGGAATAATTTTGTTTAGAATAATTTAAAATATTCGATCATAAATAGGAGGGAAAGTCTTCCCAATGAAAGGAACCAACATACATGGTCACGTTAAAAATTTATATAGAAGTGAATAAGTAAGAAGTTAAAATTTAAAGTTTGCCAAAACTTCTTGAAAGTGTAGTATTATGTGTAGATACTTACATCATTATGACTCAAGGGTCATCTTCTTTACAATAATTTTCCTTATGAAGGTTGCATCTAAGAAGAGGAAGAGGAGGTATGAATCAGATAGTCGTGCAATCAGAGCATTTAAACTTACCACAGTTAAGGTATATGGTGACAGAGGTGCAAGATCAAACTGCAAGTTTGTTGAGAGGGAAACACTAAACATAAAAACTTGGAAGAGAGTGACATAATACAACTTAATCAATGTTATTCCAACGTCTTTTCTCTCCCCTACAAATTGGAAAAATTGGCGTGCAGTTTCCTCCAATGTTAACCCTTGAAACTCTGGAAGATATAGTAAAATGAATAACACACTCAGAAAATGGGTGTCGAAAACATTTCCAATGTAAACTCTAGAAAATAGCTTTTTAGTATGTCAAATTATGAATTCATGAGGTTACCTAGGGTATTCAATGTGACATTTATTTTACTTTGTATAAGATCTACTTGGATTAGCTACCAGCTAGTAGAGGTAGACCTGTCTAATTTATTTATTTTGCTATATTGCAAAATTCTTCACAAAAGAAGATACTAGGAAAGTTTGTGGCTTACATGAAACCTAGTGCAACATAAAAATATCCTTCATGTTAAATTAATTGGCTAATTTATACCTACATCATAAAGTGAGCTAGTCAGAGTTCCCTATAATGATAAGGTCATCTACATACACAATCAATACAGGACTAAGACAAGTAGAGATCAAATTTATCAAATAAATGATAGATAATATATTTTACACAAGGCTTGGAACAAATTAACTTAAAAAATAATCCTTTATCCTTCAATACCATGCCTGGGCTATCAAATCCAAAACATGGTATAGTCTTTTCTATATGCAAACAAATCAATATAACTTTCCTTTCCTCGCACATTTCCACTAGAATCACTTGCTTCCATATCTTAACTATAATAAGAAGGTGGAAATGGTCCAACGTTATCATAATCATATATTCATGGTTGTGTGGAGTCTGTAGAGAAACATGATTCCATTTTCATTATCTATTCCAACTCCTTCACTACTTCTCGTGTCGAAGGTCATTCAGAACCTCATTCCTCAATGTACCTCAAAGCCAATCCTAAGAATCGCTTAAATCCTGATAGGCGATAAGTATCACTAGATTCTCTTAATAATGGATCCATTAAATCATCCTGTAAAACACTTATTCTCTCACTCTCCAAGGCTACCCTCACTAATTTGAACACAAATTTCCCATCGTGAATGGGGAACATTGTTATAATGAGCTCCAATAAAACTTTATTGAAACTAAAGATGTCACTCTTCTTGCTTAGCAGTGGCATTGTGAAGTACTTGTAAGAACTTTGGACACCACATATCTCCACAATGGTATGATATTGTCCACTTTGGGCCTAAGTCCTCATGGATTTGTTTTTGGGCTTTACCCCAAAAGGCCTCATACCAATGGAGATATTTGTCCATCCTTATATACGCATGATCCTCCCCACTTCTAGTCAATGTGGGACTTTGGTCGTATACCCAACAATCCTCCCTCGAACAAAGGACCATCAAGCCTCCCCTCAAACGATTATCCATCTGTCCACTCTCTACCAACCTGGATTCTTCGCTCCAATGCATTGGAAGCACATGCCTTACATGGAGCACAACCTGCCTCGAGAGCTTGCTCTATCGAAGGTCAACTCCTCTTCACCGTGTTGGGACCAGGACACGTCCATGAAGAGTCTGGAGCACACCGCTTGTGAGCTCATCCACGGATCCCATCTTGATATTACCGAGGCCCACCACCTTCGTTTGGCATTCCGAGGATTCATCCACTTGGCTAACTTCAGAACTTGGCAGGACTATTCCAAGGTGAAGTTAAACATTTTAGCTTGGTTAAAATAAAAAATAAAATAAAAATCAACTATTAATTTTATTATTTTTATAAATTACTAAAGTAACTTTTAAGCTCCAGGTCTATATAACCCATGGTATTGACCCATGGTAATACCAGGTATTTCATGGTAGCATAGATTATTTAAAAGGAAAGTCTATCATCCTTAGATCCTCTTTAATCTGGGTCTACCAGTTTCCAAGGGAAGATAATTCATCCCCTAAGAAGGTGATGTGGGTTAAGATGGATATAGTTGTTTTATGATATTGAAGATATTAAATAGACTTAGGAAATTATATTGTAAAAACATCTTAAGGTGAATGGTTAAAGCATAGACATTGGACAAGTATATTTGTATACTTTTTTTTTAAACTGAAACAAATCCAGGGCTAAAAGCAATGGATTGATTGCACTAGTCATCCTTCTATAACTTTCCAACATAGGCTGGAGTAAACATATTGTAATTTCGGTAATTTTTCTAACTGCAAACAAGAATTTTTCTAACTGCAAACAAGAACATAATTGTGTATTGGCGAGGTGGTTATGATGTCCCTAGAAGTGATAAATTTGAATTTTTATTGGTTTTATATATAGTATTAGGTTTTTTCTCATGCTTTCTGTGAATGACACAGGTGAATTTTATCCTACACCCACTAGGTTATCGATATGTAATTTCGGTAATTTTGATTTCAAAAGAAATTTTAAAGAAATGCAATGATTTCATTTGTGTATTCAATAAACACAATATTCTAATGGAATTCTGCATTTGTGGTTTATCTATACAGATTCTATGGAGAAGTATTAGTGGTGTGACATCAATTGTCCTCAAGCAGAGGCTTTAGTATTATTCTTTTCTGGAAGCAAATACTTTCTTCCAACATTTTTTCAGTTCCATGAAAAATTTGAAAGTCCTAATAGTATTCAATTATGGGTTCAAGAGAGACACAATATTCAATTATGGGTTAAAGAGATCCACACTGAATGATCTATTGGCCTTACCTTCACTTAGTTTAAGACTATTCACTTGGAGAGGTTGCATGTGCCCCCACTTCAAGAGCATAGTAAAGTCAAGCATTAAACTTCCAATAATGCTAGATTTTAACCTCGAGCACTTTTATGATTTGGAGGAGATGCCCCATTGTATTTGTGACACATCTTCAGTTGTGAATTGGACTATTACTAACTGTTATTTCCTTCAAAAGTTACCTGATGACATGGGGAACCTCAACTCTTTAAGAATGTTAAGGAAGGAAAGAAAGTACATTATGCTAAGTTCTCTTATGCTTTTCAAGTTTTTCTTGGATATATACAATGTTTCAGGTAGGAAAGTATATTCTTTTAATGAAATTTTGTCTTGATAGAAAGGCCCAATTTCAAATTCTAATGCTTTCGAAAACCATTGTATAACTATAATGTTTCTAAAACGAAAGAATATTTTTTCAATTTAAGTGTCATGATCCCGTATTCCAACTTATTTTTTAGTAACCCACTCAGCTTTGTAGCTTTGAATAAATCCATGTCTTTTGATAAGATTCTCTTCCAAATTAGAACACAGTTTCCTTTTGGCAATAACCACATACAATGTCTTGATTTTGTTATTGAGAAAATAGAGGTTGTGAAACAAGCCTGTGCCATACAAGGACTTGATTCATTGATTATGTATCAATTATGGCTCTTGATGTAACAATGTCTTGATTTTGTTGCTTGAAAATAGAGGTTATGCTTTGCTATTTCACAGAATTTCTTACAATATTTCCATAAGTATTGATTTGTAATCTCAGTCATGGAGGGATGACAGTAATGAGAAAGGTAATATTCCATGGTCTGAAGTTCCCCTCTTACTAAATATTTAAATGTGTCACAAAAATTTAACTGTTATTTAAAGGAATTGTATTTGATTTGTAAACAATTCATTGCTTGATTTATAGATTTTGATTTTTTCCCTTTTTTATTTTTTTCTCAGGTTTGGTATGAGATATCTTCCAAGATTTGGGTTCCCTAGTTTCCCCACCATAGCTACAAGGTTCAGATGCTATCATTAAATATTCTCGGAGTTTTGAAACATTTTTGTTGCTTTTACATGTTGTTAATGCAAATAACCACTGCAACTAGTGCCATTAATTAGATTAAGTGCTGAAATTTAGGTGGTCCTGTAATGATGGAGTGGTTGTTTTCTAGCTACTAAGGCCATATGAATTTTTATCTCTTATGTTCTCTTGAGATATTCAAATTTAGAATAAGAATTGAGGTCTCGTTTCCACTGTAGATTGCAGTCAGTTTCTTGAACATAATATATAGTAGACTATCTTTTACTAATCAAATGTGGATGCGATCCCTTGCAGGAAAGGAAATTCAAAGTGACTTTGATTTCACATTGATTTGTCAAAACATCCACACAGGAAAGGAGATTCAAAGTGACACTGATTTCACACTGATTTGTCAAAATGGAGGCAAGAGAAAAGGAAACTTTGTATTCAACAATGCTCTTAATTTCATATGTACATGCACAGACATATTAATAAAAAATATTGAAGGGTTTCCTAAGTAATATTTTCCTTTCCACTACATTCTTTACAACTTGTAAATAAATAACCTAGAACAATTCATTACACTACTTGTTATTCTTTATTAACCGGTGGTTAAGATTTTGATATTGAATTGGCTAAGATTTTTCTTCCTTCTATGAAATTGTGTGTTCTATAATGCTTCTTTTCCATTCACTATGTATAGCATATAAAGTGTGTCTAATAGAGTAGGAAGATTGGAAAGTCTTGTGATCCTTGAACTATGTTTCAAGGAAGAAACCTAATTCATCCACTTGGCTAACCCTGAACTGCTCTTCCTATCAGAAGCACAACCTGCCTAATCAGAATCAGTATAACCTGCCAACCTCACTCCATCCCCCTGCCTGTAGTCTAGACCATAATCCACTGTCCCCTGCAAGTACCACAAAATGTGTTTTGCAACCACCCAGTGAACCTTCCTAGGCTCACACATAAACTGACTCATTGTGTTGACTGCAAAACAAATATCTGGTCTAGTGTTGACCAAATACATCAAGGAACCAATCAGCTTCCTATACAATGTGGGATCCACCAACTCAGAATCTGAAGTATGAAGCTTCTTCCAGTTGGTGATCATCAGTGTCGACATGGGTTTACAATCCTCCATGTGGAATTTGCCAAGGATTTCCACAATATACTTCCCCTACCTCAGGAAGAAATGCCCCTCCTCCTACCACACCTCCAAACCCGAAAAGTAATGCATCAAGCCAATGTCCTTCATATCAAACTTCGCCGAAAGATCTCTCTTGCAGTGCTCTATGAGTCTCTCTACACCTGTAATGACCAATTCATCCACATACAACACTAGAATGAGAGGCTCCTCACCTATCACAATATAGTAAAGGTTTGGATCTGCCTCACTCTTTGTGAAACCCATCCCCTGCAAGTATGTATCTATCTTGGAGTACCAAGTTCTAGGGGCTTGCTTCAGGCCGTAAAGAGCCTTCTTCAGTCTGCACACATGGGACTCCTTCCAATGCACCTCAAAGCCCTGTGGTTGCTCAAGGTACACCTCCTCATGTATGAAGCCACTGAGAAATGCAATCCTCACATCCATCTCATGGATCTTCCAACCCATCTCTGCTGCTATCGATATAATGGAGCGGATCGAAGTATATCGAGCCACGAGAGCGAAGATCTCTTCATAATCAACTCCCTCTACCTGGGAGAACCCTCTAGCCACAAATCTCACTTTGAATTTCTCAATGCTGCCATCTACAACATGCTTTACCTTGTAAAGCCATCTGGAAGTAACCACAGATTTGCCCTCAGGCCTTGGCACCACCTCCCAA
>APFE031386212.1:7137-40921 GCA_000404065.3 Pinus taeda
TCCTCAACCTGAGAGGGCTCTCTCTTGATGGGTTAATGATTTTGATTAAAGATAAGATGGCTAACTCTTATAAAACAACTGTGACAAATATGAATGGTGGAAACACATTAAACAACTATCCATTGGGCTTATGGAGTCAACAACACCTCAATATAACAATGAACTCAACCTTACATGGAAGTCAGGGCATTCAACATTTAAAAATTCAGAACATAACTCATATGGGACCACACAGTTTATAAATGTATACAGGAAGTCAGAGCACATTCAGTGAATTCTGAGTGATTATACATCCATACCACTGTAAGAATTAAGAAAAGGACAACATCACATATTTTGAACATAAAAAATCCTTCATGAATCCTGAGAAGTAAAGTCAAATATGTATTACTGAAAATGAGTCTTACATAAGCCAAATACAAGCTTTTCCATAAAATTTCCAACCCTTTGTACATTGCTCTTTCTCTTATTTATAGAGCTCTTCTACCTGATTGAGATTACTCCTCTAGCATGAGGGAAAGTCGAATTCTCCTTGCTATGATGACACTTATTAACATTTAAAACTAACTAATAAATACAACTGACTGCTAACTAACAGTTTTAGAGACCTAAGACAATTAGGATTATGTCTCTTCATCATGATTACAACAACCTTATCTAAACATTTAAAACATTCTTTGACACCTAAAACTCCATGAAGTTGAACTTGATGGTCCTCATAACCTTCCAGCTGGCCCTTGATGACTCATTCCTTTGATGTTCCTAGAAACTAGGAGACTGATCCTTCCTCTGTTCTGGCTGAAAAATGGGTCTTGGGACAGAGCTCATAACTTCTCACAAAACACGTATTTGGAAACACTGAAGGAGGCTTTTGTGCACCAATCCATGCTAAACAAAAACCTCTCTTGGTTTTTTGAAACACCTTCCCTACCTTCCAGAATGTGTCTTTGAAAAACAGGTGTCAAACAGAGAAATATGCTTGTGAAAAACTTGCACCTACAGCAGTTTCGTAGCACAACTTTGGTCCTTCATTTCTCCCATATCATGATGTATTTGAAGAAACAGAAAGAGGTTTTTATAGTGCAGCATGTTAGGAATAACAACCTCTTTCAGTTTGCAAAATTGAGTTCTCAGATGCTCAGGAAAGCTTCTGTAAGTTAACTACTAAAAACAATTTTTCTGCTAAAACAGGCTGCTTCAGGGGTTTCGTAGCGCAAGGTTTGTTATGTGTATATGTCTTCATTTCTTGAATTTTCCTTTTGATTAGGGATCAAACCTTCTCAAATGATCTTATTACACCTCTTAAGCAACATCCCTTTCAAAATAATCCCCTTTTTCTTTCAAGGTAGATCCTCAAAAAACAAAACTGTCACCTTCGGCAGTTTCGTAGCGCGCTACGAAACTGCTGTGTGAGTCAAAAACACATAGTTCTCTTTTTCTAAAATTGCCTCTCTTGGGATTTCAGTGACTACAGATATAACCTATAGAGATATTGGTAATTCAAGCACTCCAACCTTTGAATTAAATCCTGTGAAATTGGAAGCAAATTGTTTGGTGACTTGCATGTGACCTCCTTGAAGTTTTTCGCAAAATCTCCAACAGCTAACCTGTTTGAAAGCTTGTCCAATATAATACACCTGCCTGACCTATGATCCTTCTCTTCTGTAAACAACTCCATGGAATTCCTGCAAGATGAAAATTGAAAGAGCTTGCACCATCTTAATCTCAATCATTGCCTCGCTTGAAATGAAAAGGGAAGCTACTTCACTTGGACTTCAAAGAATCTTGATTAAGTGCTTGTCAATTTGCTTCTCATAGATGAACCCAAACATAATTATAACTGAAAATACTTGGCTCCTTTTTTGAAATTTGAAAAATGACTTGACCAAGACTGACTTACAACTTTGAAACCATACAAGTTGTCCAAATTGTTTTTGAAATTTTGTCAGTGATAACAAAAAGCACTGATCTCTTTTCTGTTTTGAATGTTTTATCGTCTCAGAACTTTTATCTCCGTTAATACAAGTTGATATGATCCTCTAAGTGATAAGCAAAAATGTCGCATTGAGAAGGGATCAGACCATCCTAAATTAATCTTTTGTGGAATCTTACACTGATTGAAAACTTGTAATGAATTGTTATCACATGAGTGGATTGCATTGACATTAGTATTCTTCAGAACACTAGTTTGTTGTTTCTGTTCTAAATATGTAGCTTGATTGAGTTATCTACTCTCATGATTCAGATGTCGATAAGGAATTCTAGTGATTTGATTTTTCCTTATCTTGTTTGTGTTGTTTTCTTGATTTATCTGAAGTACTTGATTTCCTTCAGTTATGGAAGTTGAATGGTTAATTTTTGGATCTTCACTTGAATCTTTTGTTGTTAGAACTGCAACTTCTGAGTACATCTTTACTTCAGCTAGTTTGTTGTATTCTTGAGTTGTGATATTGACTGGATCGGTATTTGTTGTTTTTTCGTCAAATTGAATTTCTACATGTGACACTTTCTTCTCGATAAGTTGTTGTACCTTGTTTTCTAATGACTTATTGTCCTTCTTAAGCTTCTTAATTTGCGTCAGTAATTTTTCACTATGGTCTTTAAGCCGAGAAACTTCTTATTTTTGTCAATGGTGATCTTGTCAATTCTTCTTTGCATATTTTGTGATATTTTTTTACCTTCTTATTTAAGATGAAGGATCCTAAAGTTTCCATACAGGGTGAATCCAAAATAATGTCACATTGATTGCTCCATAGGGTTTGAACTAAGAATTGTGATATAAATGTATAATCTTCAATGTTTAACTGTAAATTGGTTATGTGATATTTTTTGTTGTCAAAACAATCTAATTTTTTTATTATATTTGACTCTAGAATCACTAATTGGTTTGCGATTTTAAGCGTTATATAACTTTTATCTTCGGTAGATGAGATAGCAATAGTGACATTTTTTCCTGCTATAAACCCTTGAATTCTAAATAGCACTAAAGCATAATTACATAAAGTTTTTAGAAATCCTTTTTCCTTTAATTCCGAATTAAATGCCATTTTACTTGTCAAGATAAACTTGGAGTTTTTAAAAAAACCCTTTCTAAAATATTACTCTTATATATTTCACACCTTCTTCTAATGAGTCACTCCTTTTATTTTTCTTTTAATCTTTATTGTGTCATATTTTAATTTTTAATCTTTTGTCTCTCCTTTAATAACTAGATTTCAAACCAAAAAAAATACCTTTATCCGACATCATTAAATTTATTATTTCCTATATATATCAAATTGCAATTTCTTTAATCTTTAAACGAGGACTTCAAAATTTCTACAACGCAAGTCACATGAACGGTCATATATAAAGGGTTTCTACGGTCTTTTACCTTAAAGTCTCGATTTAGGAGATTAATCGATGAGCAAACAACTCCCTCCATAATTAACGTTGTTTTTTTTATTTGTATTTTTCCAACTGGCACCAAAATGCACAATAGGGAGAGGCATTTTGTATGTTGTGGTAAGGATGACTGCAATTTGACCCAATCCGTATGGTGAACTACACAAGACCGTTTTGGTGCTTACACACAACAGATTGTACAAGCCGTGGGAGTTAATCTGGCATCGAACAATCACTTTCAGGTAGTTGTATAAATATAACAGGGCATCAGTGACAGTGTTTTGGCAACGACAGTACTGGGGACAGAGTTACATTCAGCGAGGGACAACGATTGTTGGTATGTTACAGTGGCAACATCCTTGGCAGGGTCGGGTGTAGGTCGTGTGGCTTGTAGTGACGACGGTGTTTGTGATCTGTCGGCAATATTGTATGACAGGGGCAGCGGTATAGTGGCAGGGATGGCAGTAATGTAGATGTTATCATTGGGGTTGTGACGATTGATGTGGTGAAACTCTATGACAACGAAGTTGGCGAATTTCGATGGCCAAAGACTTGGATCGGAGAACGAAGCTCTCGTGCAGCGGTTGAGCAGCGAGAAGATCAAACAATTTTGATATTAAATGGAACGAACACAATTCGTTCTTTATGTTAAATACTCCAAAAGACTTTAAATATGTAGATCTTCATTTAGGATACAAGAATGAATATATATATATATATTAAAATGTATGAGTGAAAAATGATGATACAATTGAGAGTAAGGGCCCTGTATATATAGCCAAGTAAGTAGCCTTTCACGAACAATCATTTCTATAGAGACATGCATCTTCCCTTCTAATTATTAGTTAATTAATCATTGTTTATGTCTATTATTATTTATATTATTTATATTATTTATATATTTTTTATTTATAACACTTTACATTATTCACATACCTAAACTTGCAGCGATCTCTCAAGTTACAATAAAAAGAAATTGAATGGAACCAAATTATAGATGGAAACCTCACTTTTTTTTGTATCATGTTGAAGTTTATTCCTAACCAACTAGTTCTTCATGACCTACTTAATATAGTCATTTATTAGACATTAATAAAATTGTCTAATCTTATCTTAGCTCCCACAAATTACATCAATACAGGTCCAATCAAATAGTTTTAGGCATCAAAGCGGTCAAACCAACCCGTTCCACCAATTCCAGTCTAGTTACGATAACACTGATTAGTTGTTGTTGTATTCCCTTAGTAATAGAGTGATGTGATATTCTGTTGGAGGTTGTGCTTGTCATCCTAAATTTCCAAACTGCGTATTTATGTAGAATACTTCCTAGTTATATGTTGTTTTGAAATAGTTGACTGAATGCAATGTTTGTACTTCTGGATTTACTTAATATTGTTATTAGTAGATACCAAGTTTACCAGGATTGTTACTTAAAACCACAATATTTCTGAGTTTTAAAGGAGTGGCCAGTCAACATACGACTCAAACTCACATGTTTAACTGCATTTGACTAGGTCAACATAAGTTTGACCCAAAAGTACATGTATGACTAGTTTGACAAAGTCCAACTCATATTGATTGAGTTAAATGTCATCTGACAGGCCTATAAAAACCCTCATCCAGTGTAATTTTGGTCATTTTTACCTTTGCTAGGCACTTTTATGATTTCTCCTCTGTTGGCCAACTTTCTTGTGTGGAACAGATGAAAGGAGTTCATATTATTGCATCTAGGTCCCCCAAGAACATTGATTAGGCATCCACCGATACATCTAGGTAAACTCAGGCATGAAAAGAGTATGGTTTTTAACTCAACAAACTTCATACAAGTTACAAAGGATTGTTACAAAGTTTTTTGAACCTTGAAGGTACTTCTACACTCTTTTTTCCACCTTTCTTTTCTATTGTTAAGTATTTAGAGTTAAATAATCAATAGTCATTGTTTTTAGGGTTTTTTCCCCTTTTTCTTTTTAACAAGATGGGAAGTGGTTTGACTTTTGTTTATGATTTTTTCACTGATTTTGATTTTTCAAATTCAACTTTCAAGGATGTTAACAACACAAATTTTTTCTATCCATTGTTCCTCCCAAACATCAACTTCTTCCCACAACCTTCTTGATCAATGAAAATGCCAAGAGAGAAGCACTTTTCTTGTATTTACTATGAAAAGTTTCTGGGAACAAAGAAGCTTAGACATAAATTTTGCCATATTTCTTGTAATGGCAGCATACAAAGATTCAAATACCATCTTTGCCCAAATTCCCAACCATAAAATTGGGATTTGCAAGATTGTTGACAAGGATATTAAACACCAAGCCAACATGGCTATTAAATCTTTCAATGAGGTTAAAAGCATGAAAGCGATAATAAACACAGAAATGGCATCCCTTGTAACTAGCCAAGCTTCTTCTCACACATGTGGTAAATATCCTTCAAATCAAATTTTCATTCCATCAAAAAGTTGCAAGGAAACCTCCACATGCTATCCAAAAAACAACACTGCACAGTTACCAAAATCACCCCAAACTTGAGCTTTTACAGGGTACTTGAGAGGTACAACCACGAAAAAAAAAGAGACAAAAACAAAATTTTTTGCGATACCACCCTATTGTACAAACTATACAGCGAATGAACCACATTGTTGTGTGGATCCATAATTTATCGTCTATATGGATATACAGAGTTTTGTATCACTGCACAACATTGTTCCAAACAACTTTTAAACTGAAGTTTATTACTAATATTTATTTATTCAAGTTTATTACTCCAACAAATTTTCACCATCAATCAAGTATAGATTGGTTAGGCTTGAGCATTTATTTCCTTCTTCTCGATTGCAATTTAGCAAATGAAATGCTTCATCCTTTGTAGCCTAAGTAGTCTTGAATGAAGCTTGTTCTTTGTCCCAAGTCTACATAACATCCTAGAGTGACACAAACTTTGGGATGCGCTTTAGACAAAAACAAGAAAAATAATTGTGGACCAAAAGAGTTTTGGCAGAATTATGAAAAAAAAAATCGAAAAGGAGTTCAATTTCTTCACAAAGATAAATTTGTAACTTGGAGAACGAATTTGGAATCACATTTTTTGTCCCTTCATGAAAATATTTTGCTATCAGTGGAATATGGAATTAAAGATAAATTTAATGATTTGGCTACAAATATTATCTTGCATGGGATTTTAACATCTGATGATTTTTATATGTGGCATTGTGAGACTACAAAAGACATGTTGGGCAGATTGCAAAGTTTGTATCTTGGAGGAAAATTGCATATTTGATAGATGGAGAACCATGCAAAGAATTCTACTCTTATTGCAGTGACAAATCAAGCCTTCTCACAAGAAGAAAATGAAAGTACCAATCATTCACAAAATGGAGATGAAATATCAGTAGTAAAGATGATGAGCAATACAAGATAATGCTCTATAAGCGGAGATCAAAAGACTCACAGTGAAAAATAAAGATCAACGAATGTTGCTCCATTTTTTTTATAAAAAAGAGTCTTTAACGAAGACATTTCAAATCTGAAAACTCAGTTGGAAGAAGGAAGAAAAATCGAAAATGGAATGAAGAAGCAGTATAAGGACCTGGAGGATGAGTGCAAAAAACTGAAGGCTAAAGCAATTTCTTCAAGAAAAAACTAGAGCAATTCAAATCTAGTGCTCAAGTAATAACAAGCAAATCAGAAATTATTAGAGCAATTAATAGCAATGAGAAAAAGGAGAATCAACAGCGATGCAAGAAGCAAAAGAACAAGCAAAGAAGGCCAAAGATTGCAAGCTTCCCATGTGCTACAAGAGATCCAATCAAAGGAAGAACATGCAAGGCCAACTGCACAAGAAAAAGGAGGATCAACATTTGAAAGTTTGGAGGAAAAAAAATACCAACAAAGAACTCCCATCAAAAACTGAAACCTGCATGGTCTCAAGGGGAGCATATGGTTGCATCATGAGTTGGATGTAGATTCTTAGATGTGCAGCGATATTTGGAAGAGTCAATGAAGACAACTCTGCATATTGTAGGAGATGCATATGTTCAGGGCGAGTTCATGAGGTTTGAAGTGTTAATTTTATTTCTGATTTATTCTCATTTTCAGCTTGGCATCATTCAAATCAGCCACTTACGTGTTGTAGTTAGTCTTGGAGTAGTTGCATACCAAGTTCCTAATGATATTTTTGATGATATGGTAGTCATGTAGTTATTTTTATGTGCATTGTCTAGATGTGATGGAGGATCACACATTCAGAGGGAGCATTTGTGGTTCCTAATGGATCTAAAGAGTGTTGGAATATATTTGACATTGATTTGATGCAGGTTGATATTTGTTATTGCTGCCACATATTGTTAATATGTTTGCATGGAAAAGTTGGCATGTTTCTAGTGTTCACATTGCTAATCCATGATTATGTCAATCTTTATCATGCTTGTGTAGTTGTCATGGAGATCAATTGATGGTACATTGGAATTAGCATAGCTAGAGTTTGGATATTGATGTTCTTACCTTATGTACATAAAAGTATGACGCGTGTTGTTGCTTATATGTTTTGCATATGGATCGTTGAGTTGTTATGAGTTATGCACTTGTGAGTTGGATTAGAGATATATTGTTGCTATTGCATGGAGAGAGAGTATGTATGTTGCCATGATGTTTTGGTTTGAGAAGTTGATATGCTATTGATGGTTGAGGACTATGGCTTTTTCTACATGTGGAGAGAGTGTATTGACTCTGATAGTATGAGATCTAGAAGATAATGAGGTTATGTGTTGCTAAGGATAGTTTATTGCTAGATCTTATGTTGTTGATGTTGATGTATAGGGATGATTTGTTGCTCACTAATTCACTTATTGTGCCTTATTCATGATATGTTGTTCACCTATGTTGAGGAGATGATGACTTTATGTTGTTGGTGGTACTCCATTGTCAAATCTAATGCTATTGTTGTCGTTGCCTAGTATTTCTTGGATACATTATTTACTTGGCTACACACTGGTGATATAGGAGAGATTATCTGTATTGGTTCATATGCTCCTAGTGTTGTTGTTGCTACCTGTTGATGTGTTGCTCATGGTTTGAGTTGATGATATAGTATATTGTTGGTTCATGAGCCTCATAATGATGAAGATATGTATTTGTTATTGCTTTTATGTCATATTGCCATGCTGACGCTATTAGTTGATTTTGTTGTTGATGCCTATGTGGAACATAGTGGTGGTTGCTAGTGGTTATCATGATTTTGTTGCAAGTTCTTCGTTGTTGAGATGGTGATGGCCAAGGTTTTGAGTGGCCATGCACTAGCATATGATGTTGTTAGTACTTCTATTGTTGTTGCTACATATTGAGAGCTTATATCATTGCTCATGGAGGCCTTGTATTTGATGTGCGTGCCATATATTGCATTTTTATTGGTGTTCATGTATGAAGCATATATCATTGCTCATGGATATCATGTAATTATATCATTATTTTGGGCATGCATAGAGGAGAGCACCTTTGTGTGTGATTGTAAAAGCCATGTATTATCATTGTTTCATGATTTGGGTGCATTGGTCATGGGGAGACTAATTGTGTCATTTCGCTGTGTATGGACTAATGGGTGTCGTCTTATTTTGTATATCATTTGTGTAGCACCATTACATTGGGTGCATGATGTAAACTTGGGTCCATAGAATAGGAGTCATATGTACTTGTCATAGCCATGTATTTGCTTCATGAAGTTTGTTATATCTATGGCACTTCATTGTACATCATTTTATATCAAAGTGATGCAACGGATGTGTTGCTACAATAGCAAAGACAGTGTGTTTTCAACCACATTACATGCTTTGGAGGAGCATGTTCAGTGTGAGTGGTAGCATGGTATTGGCTAGATGTGTTGCCAACATATATTCTTGTTTCACATGCTTAACTTGCAAGAGAGACTTCTTGGTTTGCATCTGCATGGTATTGAGTATGACAAGATAGTCTCTCCTCTGACACATTATTGGCATTGTTCTTTAGTGTTGGTATGGCCCTTTGCCAAGAGAGAATTTGGATTGATAAAGATCAACTGCAGTGTTGTAGCCTCAAAGTTGGAGAGTGTATAGAGATCAACCTCAAATGTTTGAGATCAGGGTGAGGTTGACATCAATGCCAAAGGGGAAGCTTGTTGGCATTGATGTCAACAAGGTCTTGGTATTGTTCATCATATGTCTTATGTCAACCTAATGAAGTTAGTAGTCCTCTTGGCTTGTTGGTCTTGTTGGTTAACATTGATGTCAACATGATTATGACATGACCTAGCGTAGGAATTAATACAAGAATGGGATGTTGAGTAGAGATGACTTCAAGACATGTTGTGTTGGTTTTTTATAAGAAATGTTGTTACATGTGTTGGAGATGCCTCTACAAGCGTTGGAGGCAGTTGGATGACTTGATGTCGCTGCTGCAAGTGTTAGAATGCTACTACAGGTGCTGAAGATGTTACTACAAGTATAGGAGGTGTTTGGACAAGTGGTTGTTGTTGCTTGAGGCACTGGAGGTGTTAGTCATGATGAAGAATTTGGAAGACTAGCGCTTGCATGTCACTGACTTGTTGCAAAGGTTCTTGACCTATATCATTATTTGCAGACTTGTCACAGAGGTTTGGAGGTGTGTTTTGGAGTTGATAAAGGTGTCCCTGAAATTTGGCAAAGCTCTGAGCTAATTTGATTAAGTTTTCTCCATCCTCTGCTCCAACTACATGGAGAAAACTCAGTGTTGTGAGTGTGTTTACAACCGAAATTTGGCATTTTTGCATGTACAGTTGAGGCCTAAAGCGTGTTTTCTCCACATTCCTCGCACACATAGCATGTTTATTTGTTTTTCTAACTTGTCTTGTTCGAGACTCATTATGTAAAGTTTGGAAAAAAATTAATGAGCTCTAGAATGTGATTAACATTCTAGGACTCCATGAAGTGGTGTTAGTGGTATGATCTAGTCACGGAGCTGAATCCGGATCAAATCAAGCACATGAACAAAGGTTGTGGAGCTCAATAATTCTTGGTAATTATTGAGTGTGAGTTTGTGAGATTGTGTGCAAGTTGTGAGGGTTATCATGCGGATTTTCTGAAGCAATTTGCTGGTGTTGTAACAAGTAGCAAAAGCATGTTTCAACGAGAGTTTTGAGCAAAAAGTGACGAGATGAAGTAGAGAATGATCGCAGATCTTGTTGGTGTTTGGTCACAGCGTGCTTATTCACCATTTTGTTAGTTGTGCAACAATTGTTTGTAAGCATTTTTTTTCTATTGCAAAGAGGATTTTAACTGATGTGTTGATCAAATTATTTTATACATTGTTGGCGAGATTGTATCGCAATTTGTGTAGTTCTGGTGTTTTATTGGGTGCCTTGAAGATATGTTGTTGTGGTGTTCATGTTGAGCAGTTCTCGGTTTCAGTCTAAAAATGTATGAAATGAGAACCACATAAAGGATTGGAGTTGGAAGACTCCAATGCAATCAATATAAGTGAGCAGTTTTCTCAATCCAATCGTAGTTGGATATTTTGGAAGAAATAGGGTGGGGCTCATTGGTTGTGGTGGCTTCTAGTGGATGGTTAGAGCCGCATGAGGAAAAAGATATTTATTTGATAGTAGCCATTTGAATCTCTATGTAAAGAACTCGCTTAGCATAATAAATATTTGAGCAACGCAACAATGAGTGGGTTTTTGCCCTAAAGAGAGTTTTCCCCAAATATACTTGTATCCCATGTGTTGAATGTTTTTCATGCTTTCATGTTTATGTTTGATGCTCTACTCTTTGTTTATGTGCTTCAATTTATGCATGGTTTTAAATAATAAGTTGGAGAAAAATATATAAGTGCCTTCACTATTGATTCACCCTCGCCCCCTCTCTCAATAGTGATCTAGTTTCCAACATCAATCAATGGATTCCTCACTCAACACACAAGCCTTTTCCCCTGTTGTATATTGTTTGTCAACATTTTCTTCTGCTAAACATTGTTGTAAGCCTATATAAATGTTGTTTTAGTTTTAATAAACATTTGCAAACATGATCCGCACTTTTTATTATCGTTCACTTGGTTGTTTTCCCAAGTTTAATGACATTATTCATGCACTGCTAGATAACTTAACCTTGCAATATGTCTAAAATGTACATATTGGCAATAAGAAAGCAAACTTGCATGGGCTTTTAATTGTTGAAGCTAATAGATTTAAATAGAATTTTAATTGTTTTTTACATACAATAATATATGTTTAAATATTTCAATTATTTTATTAAAGGGGTCAACGACTACCGCCCTCAAAAACCCTCTTAACAACTTCCTATATGAGACTTTCTTCCTACCATTCACTTACATTGTTGTGTGTTCTGGTATAAACATGCTCATTAAAAGGATTATAGCCCAATGATTTAATTCGAGTTGCCTAGTATCTTTAACATGTTATATTAATCTAAATAAAGCTTTCAAGGGTGTTTAAGAAAAAGTTGTTCTACACCACTTTAGAGCAACTATTAGTTTGAAGGATTACCCTGTCTTGCCCAAGAGCCAACTTGAAACCTAAAGTACAGAGGATATTATCCTCCGTAAGATGTTGTTCTCTTCCATAGATAACATGTGGGGGGTCTTATCAACCTTACTACCAATAGATTAAATATTTAAATTGCAATTATGATTATTTCGAGTTCAAGCAAAACCCTTGTGAAAGATGTTGTGTTATAAAAGTAGTGATACGATACTTAAATAACTCTAACCTCTAATTTCAGATATTCTAGATGGATGGCCTCAAACTAGTTTGATATTTAGAGTCAAAACTTATGAAGAGGATAAGGATGAGTTGTCTAATTTAACATACCTCATGGATCTTGGATCAAGTGCTATCTTATGAGATCATGTAAATAACCCATGTTACAAAAGCATGGAGTTGGTCACTACAAACACATCAAAGGAAATTGTATGGCTAAGGAAAATACTAGAGATATATAAGAAAAGTACGGTAATACTACACTTCTACAATCAAGTTGGCTAAAATTCCTAGATGCCATGAAGAAACCAAACACATCAACACAAACAACCATTTGATTCAACATCATCAAGAAGCCAAAATCATTCAAGTGATACAATGCCCCACAAATTGCGAACATCTTCATCAAAGTCGTTAAAAAAAAGCTCAAAAAAATGCTACAAACACCCCTTTGAATTGAGGTGGTGAATGTTAAATTCCTAATCTTTGGAATCCCAATATATTTTGTAAATATTCTTGTAGATGTGAATATGAAAAGCCATTCAAACTTTTCTTCCAACTAGTAATTAATGCTTTAGAGCCAAAACCCAAATCCCATAACACCTACTTCTCCATGGATCAATGTGATGCAATACCCTAGTGTTATCATAATACTTACAATGCATTGGATTGGACACCCATATTTGCTTGGCAAAAAATATAATAGTACATCACTACATTGACACATTGTTCTTTGGTTCTTGTAGGAATGATACCCCTTTTGGTCTAACTATCTCATTGACATACACATGCTTATTCATTATTCTCCCTCAATCCTTAATGCAGACATATTTTGCAACTTTATAACATCCTTATGAGCTCTGGCTAGAATAGATGCTAAGAGTAATTTGAAGGGATTTCAAGATGATATGATTGATTGTTGCACTTGAATCTCCCACTACAATTAATGAATGGACAAGGTTTAGTGCCACATGGCAATCCTTATAGCAAGGCATGTGCTTTGGCCAAATTATCAAGGGCTCTCCCTATCAATCCCCATGTTTAATTATCAATTGTTATTATTTACTATTATTACATTGAGATATGCACTCCAGCACGTCAACATAACATGAAAGAAATGTTGTAATGTTATGTAAACTTTTTATTCAATCAAATTACATAAAAATAAAAATTAAATTAAATTAATAATTATAATTATTATAAACCATCCTAAATCCATCTTAACTCCAAATCTATCGAAGTAATCAAAAATCAAACTTTCTTAAAGTACAAAGTTTTTCTTCAAATTTTACTCCAGATTTTAAATCTTCTTAACATTTGATAAATCCAAAATTAAAATAAAATCTAACTGATTTTATTACTATTACTATTTATATATTAATCATCATATATTTATGGTTTATTTATATTTATATTATAATGCTAATTAGATAAAATTTTATAGTTCTGTTTTGCTTTGACAATCTAACCATCCTGAATCGATAAGAATTTAGCAAAACAAAACAAATGTACTATTTTTTAGATTTAATGCACCATAATAGCATGGACAAACGAAATCCCCTGGCCCGAGTAGATTTGTGGAGCACATCACTTTTCATTTGTGGAGCACATCACTTCCAGAGCAATCCAGTTGTTAATATAACAGGGACTCGATATGTTCAATGAAAAAGAAATGAACATGACGTATCCAAAGACAGCCACTGAAACTTTTATATCGAAAATTTAATAACCAGATTGAAAAGTTTGAAATGGTGAACGCAAAATAAGTGTGACGTGGAGAAGAGAACCAATCTGAAACCAAATGAGCAAATATAATCAGTTTGGAACTTTCTGTGCCTACATCTAGTAAGGCAAAACAAATTAAACAATTACAACATCAAGTAACCCCTCCCATGGTGAGACTTCTCAAATTTATTGTTCTGCCAAGAAGCATCTATATATTGTAGATTATGTAAGTCATGCATGGGCAGATGATATAATACAGACTGCAGTTACAATAAAATCAGAAGAGTTTGCCAGAGACATATATATATACATAAGCAAATTATGAACACTAAAATTTCACCAGACCTGGAAGTCGGGCATGAGCATGTATTCACTAAAATACAGGGCAATGTAACAGTGAAGTAAGAGCCTTCATGTATGATTATCAACAGCCTAGAAATATAATGATTGATACATGTGATTCGACACTCGATCAGTATAGCAGAAGGCATTTTGTCAAGATTTAAAATGAACACTATTGTCATAAAATAATCCACAGGTGAAAAAACATAAACCTCAAAAGCATCAAATAGCCATTCCCTTTTTAAATCAGTAGCCTCCGACAAATTTGAAAAAATAAAATCATTCAATTCAACAATGCCGCACATAACAGACATCTACTAGATTTAATCTCTAATACAAAATTGTGCTACCTTGAGAAATCCTCCCTTAGAAGCAACTCACAAAAATAGCATGAATGGAGGACTCGTTGGATAAATGGACGTTACAATACAAATTAGTACACAACTTTATGTAAATCTCTAAACACTGACTAGAGATCTGATACACAGTTGACCTTAGTTTAGGAATTTTCTGGCAACGATGCACTGAGAGTGCAAAAACAGTTGTGAAAATGTAAAAACGAAATACTTCACTTTCCACCATGCTTCGCAGCATTGTGGCTGCTCAATGCTCCTTCTGTTGCAAAGTCCCTGAAAAATAATGACTAGTAAGTCCAAAGGGCAAACAAGAAACACAAAAACTAAATTGAATTACATAAATTCTAACTCCATTCATATACACCGATTACAAGACTAACGCAATGCTAGTCAACATTAGTCGTATCCAATGAACTAGTGCAGTGCATTATACTGAAGCAAAAAAGGATCAACTTGAAAGCAACTTACCTTGAACAACTCTGGCATTTAAACTGGCCAGATTTCTTGCCAGACTCAGGTGTAGACGAATTTTTCTGCAGATTTTATTGACAAAGAAGATTAGACAAGACAAGCCATGACATGTACTGAGGTTCCACCAATATGTTTTCAGAAAGATATAAGACTTGCCACTTTTGAACCAGGTGTTTGTTTTGACCCAAGTGGAGTTTCTTTGCCCTTAACACCTGAAGCAGGGCCCTTTGCACCGTGTTTTGGATAAGGAGTTGCAATGTGTTCTGTTTTCTTGCCTTTGTCAGCACCTGGAACATAAGCAAGCAATTGCAAATAAGTCCTGTTGGCTAAATATAGCAAAAAATATATTTCAGATCATAGAATATCATGCAACCGTCACTTTGCAGAGACAATTAACCATTGTGTTACCCAGTTCAAAACCAGTGTCCAAGTTCAAAACACCCGTGAGAACTGTCAATCCACTGATCTACTTATTACCTTTCTTATCCGTTCCTGCAAGGATCAAACTTTCCCAATAGTCTCGAGCTGCAACATTTTCTGCTTCCCATATAGATGAATCATTTCCAAAAGCAGAAAGGCTAGGGCATTGGTGTTTAGAAAAAGAGTGTACTTACTATTGCTATATAAGATTAAATTGACTGTCTAAGAAATGCTCCAACGGTTTTAACAGTTTGATTAAAGAACATATAAACAAAAATAATTGAAAATCTACTTGGTAAAGACAATCATCTGACATTACAAAAGCCACAAAAAGTCGACAGATGAATGATAAATGATAACATCAGCAGAGTTGTTTACTCAAGAAAATCATTCAATTGACTTCCCCACTATAACTACATTTCTGTTGTAGTTGAGACAACTCATCACCATTACAAAAAAATGTATATTTGAAAGGCACTATTAACATTCCAAGTTGGCAGTAGCAAAATAATAAGCTAACCTGGCTTTTGACCTCCAGCTGGTGTGGAGATCTTTGCCTTCTTATCTGTTGCTGGTGACTTGTTATCTGAGGCTGGCATAGGTCGCTTCTTCCCAGCAGCCGGCTATTATGCAACGAGAGGTTAGCCAAACAGAAAACAGATGGATAAGGAATCTAGCAGAATTTAAAAAGCCCTAGCATACCTTTGGGGTTTCCTCATCTTCCTCCTCATCATCATCACTTTCTTCATCGGAGTCATCTTCCTCATCCCCATCATCACTTGCACTTGCATCTTTCATATCCTGTAAAGAATATGACTGTGGGTACAAAATTTGATAAATAATTTTCAAACTGTAAAAAAAAATTCTGTTTCAGCTTGTCTATTTAGTTACGAATAGACAGCAAACTTTGAAAACAGCTGCTTCTGAAGCACAGCCAGGCAGGCCTTTAACAAAAATTACTTGAAATAGCTGCTTTATATTGGCAAACTGATATAGTCAGTGCAGAATAGTTCTATGTCAGGACCTAACCTAATCATCAAAGCTATATGTAGCAGTATACTAGTATCCTGGGTACACAAGCCAAGTACTGGGCCCTGGCAACATACCCCATACCCAGTCCCCATTCGAGTATGGCACAGCCAACCCAAAAAAGAGACAACCCAATTAATGCACATACCCCTAAAATCTGCATGCACCCATACAAATCAAGTATTGCTACATGTACCCCATGATGTCTAGCTACATACCCAGCATAATAACCCCAACCAAGTATGGCACAAGTACAACCAGCAAAAAAATGAAGACATGCCCCAATTGATGTACGCATACCATGAATCATCACTTGTTTTACATTTTCAAGAAATCAAACACTAAAACACTACGTTTTCATATTCACAGTATCAGCTTTAAGAAGGTTAAGGCTTTCATCACTGCCTTTAAATTGGTGAAAACTTGTGGACGTAGAGGTAAGGGCATCAAGATACCTCCAGTTACCATCAAAAAAGAGGGCTATGCTTGAGAAAATGATTACCAAGAAAGGCTGGTGATTGAAGACCTTAGCAATGATTAAGAGACTGCAGCTAAGTAGAAAACTTTCACTGAGGTAAATTTCAACTTAGTTTTGGGCCCAAAATCTATCATCGTTTCATTTGTAGAAATGACATTAGGTAATTTCAACTTATTTCAAAACCAAGCAATCAATGAGATTGACCAACCAAAATCATTGTTTTTAAGAATTTTTTAATGGTGAAACAGAATCATGAAATCTTATTGAATGATGCTTTAGTTGAATAATCAAACTCATCTGAAAATGAAAAATATTGCAGATTTATAGAAAATCTGTTATGTTATTTTACATATACATAAAATTTATGCAGCTTGGTAGGTTAGCTCAATTCGCTTAAACTGACTGTTTCTAGGCAGAGATCACAGTGAGGTCCCCAGTAGTTCGTTGGGTTACCAGCCACTGTTGTAGCTGGCAATTGCATGCCCAAGAACTAAGCCACCCTCCATCTGGACATTCTAGGGAAGCAAGGGGGGTGTCCTGCAAGGCTTTCGTTGGGGAAAAATATATAAAATATCATGTTACAACATTTTCCGCGCCCATGCCCCAACACACCCTAAATCAACAGCATATTGTAACTATTCAATGTTTTTGACATTTTCAAAGCATGTTTTCTAATAGATTTTGCTCAAAAGCCAGCGGGAATTTCTTGGAATGGCAAGTTTGAACTGTGTAACCACAAAATCTACACAATCCAAATGTCTATTCAAGGTACTGAATCCATTTATGCATCCAAATACTCATTTTTAAACAGCAATTATTCACAATCTCAAAAAGAATCTAACACCAGATTCCAACCAAAAAGGCAAAAACATCAAATAGTTAGACTGCACTAAATGAAAATCAACTGTTCCCACAGATTGCAGTGACATCTCAGGTAGCCCAGGTCCCATTGGGAGTTACCAAGCACTGTCCTAGCCGGCAAATGCATGGCTAGGCGTAGAGCCACCCTCCATCTGGACATTCTAAGGAAGCAAGGGGAATCCTGCAAGATATTCTTTGGAGAAAATTTATAAAATGTTATGTGCACCGCTCATGTACCCCATCCCATTTCCAAAAGAATCAGAGCCCACACACCCTAACACACAATGGTTCCAAACTAATCCTTAAAGATTTCTCTTTTATAGTTATTGAAAGAAATTCCACTGAGATTTCAACCACAATAAAGTAAATGGAGAAAAGTGAGACCTCGTCATCTTCATCATCATCGTCTTCATCTTCATCTTCATCCTCATCCTCATCAGAATCAGAATCAGAATCAGAATCATCTTCTTGCTTTTTGACTGGTGGCTTCACCTCTGGCTTCCCTTTAGCTGCTGCTTTATCAGTTACAGATGACTTAGATTCAGGCTTCACAGGCTTGGCTCCGGTTTTGCCTAAATTGAAAAAACCAAAAAATCATATTCACATATAAATAAAGAAGAAAAAAAATCTGCATACAGCGTTCCATTTTTCAAGACGTGAGCAGAATGCCAAAAAACAACTAACTCACCACCATTCTCCTTTGCAGTTAAAGTCGTTATCTGAGCTAATTCTTCTTCCTCATCTTCCGATGACTCTAGGTCTGTGGTCACCAAATTCAGGTTTTAAGTTGAAAATAGAAAAATACCAAGAACACAAATATAGAAGATCAATGTAGGATAGGCACATAGTTTAAAAGTCATTTGATTACCTTCATCATCCGGAAATCCATCCAGGGCTTCATGAGTGCTGTTTGTTAAGGAAGAATGAGGATTATAAAATCAAGTATAGCAAGAAACTAGAAATACAGGATTATTTGCCAAATTTCTGAAAAGGATATTCTACTGTAGTGTAGCCAGATACGAATACGCTCCCAGTTTGAGATGTATGAGAGAGCTTGAACTCTTTCTCAAACACTAAATCCAGTCCAATCTGGTCACATTTTCCACGGGACAGGGTCCCAAGCACAAACTTTTTACCATCCACGTGGACATACAAAGAGACCCTTTCATTTTCCTTGGCACCTTCTTTGTCCCCAATGGCAGCCTGCATCAATTACTTATATGATTGTAAGAAATTAACCCAAACTAATAAACTGAAATCTAGAGTTGTGTCTCTACAATCTCCACTTATTCAACCAATTAAAAAATAAAGTTTTACACTCAGTGACTTTTTTGCCCATTTTTATTTGAGATTATTACCTATCTTTTAAAAAATTAGCAAATTTTTATTTTCAGATTAATAACATTTTCTTTGGTAGTTCTTATCTCTGACAATTTTGCAAACTTCTACAACTTTTCCCAAAATTCATTTCCCATCCTGTTGACAAGTTATTGCGACAAATTATTTTTTCATCTTGACAACCAAGTTACATAAATTGATGATTACAGAGAATAATTGCCCTCGCATTACCTGGGACATATGAAGGTATCTTTCATCCCCAGGATCACATGTCAAAGCCTCTCCAGGCTTCACTTCAACGCCTGATTATATAACAAAACACAATATTATTGTATTTACTCAAAAATGCATGTCAGATATCTCATAGATAAGATTTTGACCACGCAGATACAAACGACATAACCTAGTTTCGTCAAAACTACCTAGCATATTTGCCAAGCTGGAAAATGAACAGCAACGTTGCAAATATTAGGACAAACTCAAAACATACAACAGAACTGAACGGAGGACACACCACACAGAGCCCTCCAGGAAGCGAGAAATGGTACAATTTGTACAACAAGCTAGAGGACGAAACACACACAAAAAAACAAATATAAACATACAAAAACTTGCAATTATCTATGTCGATCTTGAAAATCCGACATCAATCCAAATATTTGATTAAATGCTAATTGGATCAGTTTTTCAATTTTCCATATTTACTCTAAGAGAGAGGACCTATAGACCAGGCCAGCTTCAAAGGTCCTCTTAAAGCAAATCCTAAACAATAAATATTCACAATTTAAAATGCAAACATCGTTAAACAACCGTGAATACAACGGAGAAAAGCAAACTGCTTTGAATAAAAGAAAAAAATAATAACATCAACACACACGCCAAATTTCTTTGGTGAAACAAAAGCAACTAGAACACAGTAATGTCTATGAAAGCTACAATCACGTTAAGTATCAAACACAACACCCGTGAATCTAAGCAACATCTAAATGTCATTTAAACCAAACAAACAAGTGTTTTCATATCAAACTACAGTCTGTCAATAGTTCATGTTAAGATGAAAGCTATATCCCAGCCGCCAACGGCCATTATCTTTTAAAGCGTAAAAAATCAAATACTATAGCCTAGACATTTGTGGATTCCAAAACCCTAACTTAAAAGTACCATGACTTCCAGGACCACGACTTCAGGACGCTGGCTGCATATATTTTTCCCAGTTTATAATATTCTCAGACCATTCTTAGATCGAATGAAAAGCCGCATACTGGCTAGCGTTTGGTTTTGACAAGAGCTGCAGGACCCAAATACATGCCCTTGAACTCAAGGGTTTCATCATTTACGGCCAGACAAATTTATGAACACTGCTCTCAGGAAAAACCCCAATAAACAAACAGATCCAAAATACCAAAAACAGGACTGGTGACACAAAACTTCAGTATCTCATCCACAACAATTCTGATACCCTAAACCCGCGACCTTTAAGCAGCAAACAGAATACTCCATACAATAGCTTGAACATGATTCTGAAGTGAAAAGGGCCGGCGGAATACCCCAAAACTCCATGACGATGAATGAAATATCTTCTTCCTCCCTTAGAGAGCACGAACGGCGCCCGAAGATTGCAGATCGATTACGCTCCACGAAAGAGAACAATAACGTTGGCCGCAAACCGTAAAACCACACAACGAAAAATATGAACTAAATAGATAAACTGAGCTTTTGGAGAACTCTATAGGATTCAAAGTCGAGAAGACATTTAGGGTTTAGGTTCAGAGGCTAAAGGGAATTTCGGGTTTAGGGTTTATGCTGCCTTTGTTTTCCCACCATTTTCCATACTCGTAATCTGAAAACAACTTTTGGTGAGTGTTATTATTTTTGTTAATTATTTATTAATTTAAATGCAACTTTATGTTATTTTTATTTTTTTGGCTAGTGGACAAGAAGGGGTTGGACAAGTGTACTAGGTTGGAACACTATAGTGTATTAATTAGTTTTTATTTATTTATTTTTATATGATAAGAAAATTTATCATAGTTTAGTTGTTAATTTAGCAATGAGTTAATGTAGGTTGACTCATTATTAATATTCAAGGAAAACAAGGTCATTTGGAATATTTTCTTGGCAGTAATTTGTTGGTGTAAGGGGGCACGCTATCACTCATGCGAGATGTCTGCCTCTGGGTGTTCGGTGTGAAACAACACCATGGAAAAGGCCTAAAGAAGCTTGGGAAGAAGTGTGTGTACATTTTGCATGTAGGCTGTGGAATCGGAAATACATTTCATTTTGGAATATGATGCATTCAAAGACATCAGAGAAAGTTATGAGAACATGTTAGCATCAGTTTCTTGGCATTGTCTTTTTAGCGAGGAGATTGTTGGAAGGTTGGGTCAGCTCATCAACAATTTGAATCGGAAAAGGACTAAATTGCAAAGAGCGAAAAACAGGAAACAGGGAACTAATGGTCTCATCTAAATTGCAATGGTCTCATAAACTATTTTTAGTCTGGTGGACCTTAAAAAATATCATTTCATGTTTCCGAGCTCTTACCCAAGCAGAAGCAATTTTAGGGCATACTCGAAGTCGTAATTTATATGAATTTATCAAATATTTTAAAAAAATATATATTCGTTATTATTTATTTATTAATAAAATAATTTTACATAATACATTTGTTTATCTATTTGAAATTTAAGTTTAAATGGATTTAATTGGTTTTTTTAGATACGGGATTTTTTTCAATAAATTTGACCCTCGAAATGTTTGAATCTTTTTTTTTACGGTGGCAATAGATTCATCACCATCGAGAACCCTTGGGGCACCCAAAATTATGAATCTTGACCACTATAACCTGGATTTCCAAAAATCTCCACTGCATTTCATCAAAATCATAATAGATTTTCTATTCTTTTCCAGTGAAAACATAGCCTCCTTAAACTATAGGTATATATAATATTTTTTTCATGTTATTTAAGATGAAGTCAACTTACAATTAGTATTATAATATATATTAGTAAAAACGTGAGAGGGACTATAATCAAATTAGATTTGTCCAAGGCATATGACCGTGTTAGCTAGATTTATATTGGACTCCTTACTTATCTCGGTTTTGAAATGTCTTTTATCAATTGGTTCATGTCATGTATATCCACAGTGTCTTTTGTTATACTTATAAGTGGTGCAACTTCCCCTTTCTTTCATTCACAACATGTTTGAGACAGGGTTGTCCACTATCCCCTTTATTGTTTATGTTGGCAGCTGAGGGGCTTAGCAGGCTATATTATTGGATGCGCATAAAAGGGGTACTCTTCATGGTATTGAAATCGCACAAACTTTTCATATTACACACGTGTTGTTTGTCAATGACATCTTGTTTTTATGTAATAGACTAAGACAGGATTTGGATGCTATCTACGAGGCCCTTTTATTGTTTTTTAAAGCCACGGGGATGGAGATCAATAGGAATAAATCTACTTTAACCATTGTGGAGATCAATATAATGGACGGAGGAAAAGTCTTAACATTGTTCCCCTTCCAAGTCAAGTCATTGCAGGAAGGCCTTAAATATCTCGGTTTCTTCCTAAAACCAAATTGCTACAGGGTAAATGATTGGTTTTGGCTTGTGGCAAAAGTGGAAAAAAAGATAGAATCACTATAGCTATATGGGGCTTTCTCAAGCTGGCAGATTGGTTTTAATCAAGTTGGTGTTGGAAGCCATACTTGTATATTGTATTTCTCTGACATGGGTTCTAAAAGGCATCATTGGATCAATTCAAAAACTTTGTTCCAATTTTTGTGGTCGAGATCAAAGGAGGATAGAGTGTGCCCATGGGTTAGTTGATCTCATATTGCCACTCCAAAAAAGTGGGGTGGCTAGGGCCTAAAGGACATTCCTTATTTTGCAAAGGCCCTCGCTGCAAAGGTGTTGAAATTCAAGAGCAATAGATAATTTATTATCATGGTAATTACTTGTGATTGTTTATGTAAGTGTTTTTCCTGTCGGTTTTTACTCATTAATTAAATCATCAAGAAAATACATAAATGCAATGCACAAAAGGACGAGACACAAGAAATTAGGCTCCAAGCCAAGGCAAAACCCACAAGGGAAAGCCTGTCAATCCTTTCCTTGTAGATCCTTCATCAACAAGAGAAATCTAAGTCAAACTAACCAATGTTCCAAGTGCCAAGTCAACCCTCCATTATGCCCACTAGTTGTCATGATTATGTCCACTGGAGAGACCACAAAATTGTCCATAAAAGCCAAATATTTGTCCACAATATAAGCCTAAACTTTGTCCATTATTTCGGCCTAATACAGAGATAGTGCCACAAAGTCTTTGCATGAACAGTGCCTCAAAATTCCATTCATACATCTCAAGAATCTCGGATGCATGTGCCTTAGAACTTCGTATATGTGTCCCTCATAACTCAGGTATGTGTGTGCCTCAAAACTCAAATTTGTGTGCCTTAGAACTCAAACTTTTGTGTGCCTTGGAGCTTGGATTTTATGTGCCTCAAAACACAGACTTTGTGCGCCTTAATGTAACATCCCCTAGTTGATTTTCCATGTAAATAAAATAAGACCAAGGTCATGGGACATGTATTCCAAGTTTAATGGTGAGTAAACATCATAGTGGGCATCACTTGTGGTTTATTAATGGCTAAGGAAATTGGAAAAGGTGTTGGCAAAGGAAAAGACATCTAATTATGGGAAATAGAGGAAAATATGAGAAAATGAAGGTGAAGAGACACAAATATGAATGCAAGGGAAATTAGAGGGAAAATGAAGGAAAATTAAAGAAAAAGGAAAAAGGAATGGAAGAGACTACACATCAATGATAAAAAGGCATCAAAGAAACAATACACAACTTTTGCTCATCTTTGATTGGGATCAGCAAAGATAAGGAGCAAGCACTTGGACAAGCTAACAAGGAAAGAAGGGTGCACAAGAGGAAGCTTGAACAACAACAAGTATGAACATAAATTAGCTACGGATTGTAGGTAACAATGTCCATGTGAGATTTAGCATGTTGGTTTTTTAATGCATGACATATGCATGTGATTCTTTGGTTATGTGTTATCATTGGCATGGAGATTTGCCTGGATTGACAGTGATTCCAACCTTGTCTTGCCATTTATGGATAACCATGGTGTTGTGGGTTTCCCACTTGTTTTTCTAATTGGTTCTCAAGTTCCCTATTGATGTGAGTTGGAACAAATGCTTTAGAGCCCTCGAATAGCTTGGGTTGAGTTACTAGTTCCTGGATCGTGTAGGTTGGAACAAACACTCTTGAACCCTGGAACAACTTGGATTGAGTTACTAGTTCTTGGTTCTTGTAGGTTGGGACAAACACTTTGGAGCCTTGTGGGTTGAGTTACTAGTTCCTGATTCTTGTAGGTTGGGACAAACACTTTGGAGCCTTGTGGGTTGAGATACTAGTCCCTGGAGTCATGGATTGGAACAAATGCTCCGGAGACCTGATTAGTTGTGGGTTGAGTTACAAGTTCTTGGAGCCTTGGATAGCTTGGGTAGAGACTAATCTAGGTGAGATCACTATGGTTGAGGGTTGAGGTGGTTTGGTCTCTAGAAGTCCTAGTTTGGTTTGTGTTGGTTTAATCCTTGAGATCCCATGTTCATGCTTGGAATATGGCGCGGGGGTGATTACCTGAAAGAGAGATTTGGTTTAGCTCAATCTACGGTTGGGTGGTACATGGAAGTCCCTGACTTGGTTGGGATTTTTCATATGTTAATATGAGATATTTTCCTTTTTTTGATCTATGAACATTTGTAGTGATTATGCTAATGATTTTATGGTCGATTTTCCATGGTTCCTAATCTGTCTATATGTTGGTTATATGATGTATTATATCTATGCCTATTGACATGTTTTGATAAATTATTGAATGGTTATGAATGCATGGTATAATAAGTGTTATTGCAACTATCTTGAGAGGGCATTAGACCTTCTCGGTGATTCTCAGATGAAATTCAGAAGTTTATGATCATATATGCATTCATGACTTGTAGCTCACAAGTTTACCATAAATTTGACAAAATGTTTGTTGTGTACTACGCATGTTTAGGTCAAGATCATGTTCAAGTTTGAATGTTTGGCATTGTTATCATCTTAATCATGATTCTGGAAAATTACAGGCAGTTATAGGTAGTGGTCTGGAGGCTAGCCTGAAAAGGTGGCATAGATCCCAACCGCATGCACAGAACTAGAAGATTTGGATCATAACTGCATGGAGATAGACTTAATGGCTGCAGTTGGGGCCTCGTAACCAAATGCATGTTGTGGTGTGGGTGTGAGTGGGGTGTTAGGCTTGTGGAAAAGCAGTTCCAGCTCAGGATCTAATCATCAAAGGTTATGGATTGACTTTTGGGTGATCTAGTGCTCTTGGGAGGTATCAATAAGTTTTCAAATTGTAGGCCCCACTTCCATCATTGGAACATGTACAGGTCATGTCATAGTAGAACTCAACTCATGTTTGCCCTAGAGATCTTGTGTGTAACAACCATAGTAAAAAATCCATGTAAACGTTAATAAAGGCAAAATATTTACCAAGGTCATGGGACACGTATTCCAAGCTAAATGTTGGGCAAAAGCATAGTGATGGGGATCATCGGTGATTGATTAATAACTAAGGAAATTGGGGAAGGCAATGACAAAGGCTTTGGAAAGGCAAAGTGGCATCTTGGAACATTTAATTACGAAAATAATGGAAGTTAGGGGAAAAAGGAGGTGAAAGGTGACAAAATGCATGTGAGGAGGAAAATGAAGGAAAATAATGAAAAATGAAGAAAATAGAGGCCTTAGTGATAAAAAGGCTTATGAGGATCAGCTGATTTCAATTTTGGAGCTCTCATTCCATTCTCTCCCTCTCATACTCTTAGATACTTAGAGTTTTCTGGAAGTACTCTTGGAGAGAGTGGCATACTTGGATGGTTGGAGCAAGGAGACAAAGGAAGTGCAGGAAAATGCAAGAGGTCATTGGGATCAGCAGCTACAACGATTTTTGCTTATAGATACCAAGTTTCATGTATGTTTTCTTCACTAGTTTTGGCATGCATAACACATGCATGTGGTTTCTTGTTTATGATCTTTCATTGGCATGGAGGATTGCCTAGATTGGCAGTGGATTTGCCTAGCCTTGTCATTTCCTGAATAACCATGTTGTTGTGGGTTCTTCTTCTTCTTCTTCTTCTTCTTCTTCTTCTTCTTCTTTTTTTTTTTTTTTTTTTTTTTTTTTTTTTTTTTTTTTGGTTGGTTCTCATGCTCCTTTAGAAGTGGGTTGAGTTACTAGTTCCTATAGCCTTGGTTGGACAAATGCTCTAAAGCCCTGTAACAACTTCGGTTGAGTTACTAGTCTCGAAGCCCTAGTTAGAAAAACGCTCTACAGCCCTTGGTAGGTTGAGTTACTAGTCCTGGAGCCTTGGTTGGAAAAACACTCTAGAGCCCCCTTGGTGGGTTGAGTTACTAGTCTTGGAGCCTTGGTTGGAATGAACGCTCTAGAGCCCTGGACAACTTGTGTAGAGACTAATCTGGTGATGGTTAGTGATGTCTTACTATGAAGTGAAACATTGGTTGAGGGTTGAGGTGGTTTGGCCTTTGGAAGCCTTGGATGGTTTTCATTGGTGTGTTTTATGAGATCCCACATTCATGCTTGGAATATGGCACGGGGGTGACTGGTTGAAAGAAAGATTTAGCCTAGTCTATGGTCGAGTGGTTCGTGGAAGTCCCAAACCTGGTTGCCCTTTGCATCATTAATACGAGGTTATTTATCCTTGTTAATTCATGAGTACTATACTGGTTTATATGTGGATTATATGGTTATTGTTTCCTTGGTACTTCTGTTATTATTATGTTGGTTATGAACATGTATTATGGCAGTGGCTATGTATGGCTCTCATTTGTTTTTACTTGTAAATGAGTGGACAATGTATCTATGGCCTAATAGATGAAATTGCAGCTAATGTGTTGAGGCATCAATGCTTCTTAATGATTCTCATATAAGTATGAGACCCCTATGCCCAGTTTTGTTGTTAAGCCCTGTAGCTTTCATGTTTGTGGCATGTTTGATGAAATGCCTGTCATGGCTAGTAGGGTTCCAGTCTAGTCCTTGTTAATGTTTTTGAAAGTGTATCTTTGTTCCATTGTGAAATTTCATTTCTAAAGGTGTCATTGAGTTTTCGGCAGTGACTTGGGCTCTAGGCCTGAAAAAGTGGCACAAATCTTGAAGTCGCAGGCACAACACTGGGGAAAAAGGTCCTCGGATGCTCCCTTGCCCTTGCTGTGAGAGCATCTAGAGCCTCCTAGAATCACCCTGGTACATATCAAGGGAGCATTCAGGGGTTTGATGCATTAAAACTTCAGTTGGTCTCAAGCGTTGGTTACCTGAGGGATTGAGATGGCTCCTGAGAGTTATGTTGCCGATGTGGAAGGTATGTGTGACATATTCTGTCGGTTCCACTTCCTTAATTGACACATAGGGGGTCAAATCATATCATAGTAACTTCTCGTCACATGTTTACCCTGGTTAGCTGATTACTATGGGTAAATGTGGGAGGAGGGTGTTACAAAGTGGTATCAGAGCACGGTTCACCCCTGAAACTGGATGGGATGTGTGTTGGTCATGCATTCATGTCAGTTGCATATGTGTTTCTTGGGTTGCGAGACCATGTGCTTGTTGCATTTGTATGGTATGGGTTATGGTTGCAGTGAGGCCACCATGGGAATTTGATGGTGTTGTTGTGGAGTGCGTTGTCATGAGTGTATGGTTGATTATGCATTGTTTATGCACGTTAGTATTCACATGTGGTCAAGTGTGCAGTGATGTGGTGGTTGTTGTCATGCATGAGGTCATGTTATGTGTAGTTGATATGGTCATGCATTGATGACCGGACTCTAGATAAAATGATGGTTATATGCGTATATGCTTATGTGTTATATTTCTATATGATGTCATGATTATGTTATACATGTATTACGTTGATTGGTTGATCTTGCAGACGAGGTATCCTCCCTAAATTATGCTAAGGTACGTTGGTTTATTGTGGGTTGGTTTAGATGACATGATATACCTTGCAGGAAGAATATCAAATATGACTAACAAGATGATTGACTACAGTTCCCGAGACTCTCACTATGGATCAAATAAGCAACGTGGCATTGGGAATTCTTCTAACTTAACAGATACATTGAGAAGTTTGAAGGCAGAAATAAGGAGTTGCAAGATAGACAATGACATAATCATACAGGAATAGGAGAAACAAGCAGAGTTATATGCTAAAGTTTGTCAGAATTGCAACGACAAGGACCACTTCGGATTAGCCATGAGAAGGAGGACAAAAATAACGGGGCATATGGCAATAGGTCTCTTGGTGGGTACAGGTCAGATAGAGATGACACGATCAAAGATGGAAGGTTCTTGGACACTCCAGATAGGAGAGGTGATAAACACAAGTACTATTATAGTTTTGGTTCTAACATGCATTGTGATCATCATCGTTATCATCCTTACAGGAGAAGTGACAAGGGATATTTGTGAGATGAGTGTAAGAAATAAAATCCACATACATGTGATGGAGAGATGAAGAAGTCACAAGATGCAGAAGCGTGGTTGCTTGGAATGAATAAGTTCTTCAAATTGCATGTTATGCAGCCAACTCACAAAGTAGGAGAATAAATAAATCAATGACTTCAATATTAGCCTCTTAGAGGGGGAAACCTCCTTTACATTACACAAATGAACAATTCTTGGATAATACAAGTGACAAGACCTCCTTTCTATATATAAGGGTCTAAGGGGTCATAATATAATCAAAGCCTACATAACAATAATATTGCAAGGGCACGACAATCACAATAGTGGGTTTCTATGGGGCATAATATTAACAATATGGGGACTACGTGGGCACAACAATACAATAAGGGGGTTGCACTAATAACAATATGGGGCTACATTAGTAGTATAAGGACCTAACATGCCCCTCTCCTTCACAAAAGTGTTTTCCTCAATGCTTGAGTAGTTTTGGAGGCTTCCATATAAAATTTTCATCCTCCCATGTGGAATATTTAGTGGTTAAGTTCTTCCACATGATGAGATACTCTGAAATTGATCGATTTCATAGCTGTCAGGTTCTTGATTCCATGACTGCTTCAAGGTCCATTATGATTTTTCCTTCATCGTCAAGTTCTGGAAATATTGTTTGAACTGGGATCTTGTCACTTATAACCTTCTTTAAGCATGAAACATAGAAAATTGGGTGCACTTGAGAAGACGCGGGAATCTCCAACTTGTATGCCATAGTATCAATCTTTTGCAACACCTTGTAAGGACCATAGTACTTTGATGATAATTTATTATCCTTCTTAACTTGTTTGACGAACATTTGTTTATATGGTTGTAGCCGTAAAAATACCTAGTTGCCTACATCAAAACTTCTTTCACTGCAATGTTGATTTGCCTGTTGTTTCATTTGATTCTGTGCCAAAGTGAGGTTATCCTTTAATAGTTGGAGAACTTGTTGTTGATGCTTGATGTGATCTTCCATTGCTTAAACCTTAGATTTTTCTCTTAAAGATGATGTGATGGATGGTGGATGATATCCATAAAGTGCCAATGCATTACAAGATATCGTCAGATTTATTTCTTCTTTCTTTGGGGTTGGTTCTTGGAGTATATCCTCTTCTTTTGACTTTTCTTGATCATTTTCTTCATCCTCTTCACAATCTATGTAAAATAATTTATTCTTAGCACACTTATGACCTTTAGCGTATTTGCTATCACGACTCTAACAAATCCATTTTTATCTTTTTTTGTCCAACTGTCGTGGTGTCAACCTTGTAGGTTGTGGAAGGCTAGGAGCATCAACAATTCTGTCTTTATATTTGCGAGTGGTAGACTTCCTTGTTGCCATAATTTTGCTTTCCACTTTTTTTGCTAACTTGAATGCCTTCTCCAATGAATCAAGTTCTCAAAGGTGAATCTCATGTTGAATGTTATCCTTTAAAGTCCCTATGAACACATCAATCTAATGCTTCTCTAGAATATCATTACACCGTAAGGCGTTTCCCTTTGAAATGAATTACCCTAGCTGACGCCGTGTCTTATTGTTAAGCATGGATGTGTGGTGTTAGATGATTAAACAAAGTTTGATCGTTGATCCAAAAAAATATGGATTTGTAGCGCTTCAGCTTCCTTTCCCTGCAAATGTACCCTAGAGTAACCCCTCTCTGCGGGTGCTCCCGGAGGCCCGAGGATCCAAAATTTCTGCATCTCAAAGAAATTTGCCCTGTCAATGCAGCCCCCGGTTTACTAAGATTTATTACTAATCGCCTCAGAGCTGCTTTTGATCCAGTATTCTTTAATGGGTACCCAATATTGGCATTGGCCTTGAGTTGCTTTAGCCACAAAGGAGAAAATACAAACTCGTCAACATCAGTGTACATCATCCATTGACACTTCTGTTTGGCCATGAGAACACAGTGTGAGAATCCAGATTCCTGTGTCTTGGCCCATGGCCATGGATGCCTGCTTACCTTGTAATTTTCTGACAGTAACCCTTCAACAGTTTCTGCCAGATCGTCTTCACTGTTGTTATCAGACAGAAAGAAATGTTCCACACCCATATGAGAATGGTAGATAACCAATTCTCTTATGTATTTTGCAACGTTGAACACCATGGTGCAGACACGGAGTAGTTTCATTTTCTGTGCATTATCTTGAGTACTACTTTTGCTTGAATGATGAGATGGCGGGATTTCATAATAAGCGACGAAAGGAATTGATTTCCCATGGATTCGAAGAGTGATTTCGGAGGCAATGAGCTGATAACGAACTGATTCATTGGGATGCTCGCATCTAAAGACTTCTTGTGCAGAGAGTGTGACCATAGTTTCAATGGTGTTGTTGAATATGCAGCGTAGAAATACAATGTCTTGCATGAAGGAACTCCTGTTGGTTTGATTGGTCAGCAACAGGGGAAAGCTCTTTGTGAATTTCGCAGCCTGTGGTTTATACAGATTGGATTCTTTCTCCATTAAGCTTTCTTGCAAGCTTCCATATTGAAAAAAGGAACATTCCTTGACCATGTCTCGGGTTAGTATGATTTAACTATAGAGCCAAGAACAAAGTATCTATTAGCTACAAAATCCATTCTGCTATTCAAGATTTTACAGGCATCTATGCATCAAGAATTAATGCCCAGAAAAATGGGGCTCTGCAGCAACCTTGTAAAAATGAGAAATACATAAGGATGCCTCAAATTCAGTACTCAGAGAAATACACTGATGATACTTATGAATACAGGTTTGTAACTCAGAGCTTGCGCTATTTTTTTTGTTAAATAAAATATTTGTTTTGCTTTTTGGCTGGATGGTGGACTTTCAATCATCTGTTAGAGATTCCTCTGATGTTGGTGATATTGTTCGTCTTCTACGATTTGGGCAAAATGATAGTTTCATCTCCCAGATACCTAGTTTATATGGGATTAGGTGCGTAATACTTTTCATGTGTGGATTTATAGGATGGGATTAGGTTATGTTGTGCACATACAGAGGCTTGGTCATGTACTCACTTTCTGTCTTTTTCCATTAAGCTTTCTTGCAGGCTTCCATATTGAAAAAAAGAAACATTCATTGACCATGTCTCGGTATTAACCCGGTATGATTTAACTACAGAGCCAAGAACAAAGTATCTGTTGGAGAGGTAAATCCCCTCTACGGATAGAGGCGATCCCTACTAGCCCAGAACGGGTCTAGCAACAATCAATCAATGCTACTCTGCAAGTTCCTAGTTGCAATTAACATGTGGGTAATGAGCATCTACTTGGATTCCAACGCTATTTGTTTGATGAAGAGATGCCGCTCTCACTCCTTCGCTTTGGTCGGTCACGATCCTCCACTATCCTCGCGGATGGACACCTACACATGCAAAGAGGGAACAAACACAAGCGTGAAATCTAGTAAAAGCAACTATACATCAGTCAGAAAGGATGTAATTCACATTAACCATTGTAAGACAAATGAGAATGGAACCATAACAGTAGTCATCTATCTTTTATTAATCAAAAACTGAGAAAGGTACAACCAATGTTCTGACGCTGAGTCCTTCTCAAGAGGGTCCAGCCAGCAAGTCCCATAAGCATTCACCCTTGGAGGTAGATCTCCCAAGATTAACAACTCTCTCTCTCACACAAGGCAACAAGACTTCACAACCTTCCTTAAGCTCTCTAGCAATCCACACTTAACACACCAAATGACTATTAAGAGCAGCACTAAGGCACTCTGAATTCCTCTATGTCAAAGTCTATATGTCAAAAACTAGCTGCTCGTGGCAATGGTGGAGGCTTATATAGGAGAAGGAGTCTCCATGAATAGTGAAAGGATGAGCTTATCTCCAAGAAAGGTGGCTCATTAGGCGAACAGACATGCCATAGAAGGGAGGGCGACCTTTACAAAGCCAACAACCAGGTCTGGAGTCATCTGGAAGGTTGGCTGTTAGAACAAACTCGCCCAAACAGGATCAGCGCGGGTGCATAACTAGACTGGCGTGCTGGCATCGCATCCCAATAACAGAAGAAGTCTGGTCAGCGCGACTTAGTGCGAGTAGAGGGTGCGCTGGCTATGAAATTCGATCAGCGCGGGAAACACGTGTGCTTCCGCGCTGGCAGCGCATCAGTTGCACTATCATCCACCAGTCAGCGCGGTTATTTCAATAACAGTCGCGATGATCCACTAAACTTAGGCAAAGAGGGTTTTTTGGCCATTTCAAAGAGCATGAGCATGATGGATTTGATTTTATGACACAGTAGGGAGACTGACAAGGAGACAGTGACAATTTACTGTGTAACAGATGCCCCCTAAAGCATGAAGCACGAGAGAGTGGGAGGGGTGAAATGCTTTACAAAACTGCTGAGCCGGAACACCACCAGGAAGAACCTGCACGTAGATACAACTGATATTTCAATTACATGTAGTCTAGGCATGGGCGCAGCCATCCAAAAGACATACGAAGGAGGTCTGTGGTATGGACGCAGCCACCCAGTCGAAGGGACCATGATGATGAGAGGTATGGTCGCAGCCATCCTAAAAGACTCAGGTACGGGCGCAACCATCCATCAATGAGTCATGTAATAATGATCCACAAAATCGCAACCTGGTCTGCAACAGACTAGAACCAGGGTCTTGCGCTCCATCCAAACCTGAACAAAGTACAAGTCCAAGCATGTGAATACAAGAGTCGAAGTCGAACATGCTTGAACATCGTCTGATTACCAGCCGATGATGAAAGTTGTTAACAGACGCGAGAGGTGCCACCAATAATGACGATGGTCCTCAAGGTATTAGAGGTACAATCCACGGCGTGCGAATAAATGAGCCGGTGTCGAACACCCTTAGAGTCATCCGATCGGAGGCCAATGATGAAAACCTCGCGTCGAACACAAAGAACCTGCCATTGAGGCATGCAGGCTCCAAGGTACCGGAAGGGAGTCTCTAGGTCACTTTCCTGGATAATGAGCTGCAGTCGATAGGAAGTGATCTTTATCGAAGGTGGGCCATAATGTTTCCCACATCATCGACACGAGACGGAAAGAGACAATATGTTTTGTGTGAAATATCAGAGGGAGGTTATACTTGCAGAGGCTGACTTCTCTTGAACA
>APFE031386215.1:0-25023 GCA_000404065.3 Pinus taeda
ACGATAATCTTCCTGCTACCTGGAATGTAGATCATGTATGCCTTGTATGTTTCCCTGTAGCCAACAAAATATCCCTTTTTTTTAGTCGAATCCAACTTGGTGCATGTCATCTGGAACATGACAATAAGCTATGCTACCAAAAATATTGAAGTGCTCGACCTTTGGCTTCTTCCTTGTAAACACCTCCTTTAGTGTCATCTTCCCCAACGCCTTGTGAGGGACCCTATTAGATATCTAGGCATGCCCAGGTCATATAACATTGCCCTCGCGGCTCCAACTATTGCCTGTTCTTCCTCTTAGTGACCCCATTTTGTTGCGGGTTGTATGAAGCTGCCCACTCTCTTTTGATGCCCTCTTTCGCACAAAACTCCTTGAAGGCTTTCTGTTAAATTTGGCAACTAGGGCCAAACTCCACCTTGGACAACTCATATGATGTAGCCGATATTTTTATTGGATTCCTCTCTTTGAGAGATGTAGGATTTATCCAAAGATCATCTCATTCTAACATGTACAAATAGAATTATGAATTTATTTTGTTTATGGACAAATTGTCAAGGTCGGCCAACAAACTAATGTAGGTTCAGAAGCCCAACAGTCACGTCTATTCATCCTCAACGTTTGCATATAAATAGAAGGTGCCTTTGCCTCATTTGGACAACCCTCACCTTCTCACACATCTCTCTCTCCTCTTATGATTGAGTACGAATTGCAGGATAACCTCTCTCCACACGTGCGAAGAAGAAGAACACTGTTTTTTGCGTTGATTGAATTTTAGGGACAATTTGACCAAGCTTTGACCAACAACAATGACTTTGTTTGGCTGCGTATTTGTGGGATTCTTTTTTTTGTGTAGGCCGCATTTTTGGGCACAAAAATCGAGGCAATCCGTATTGTTTGACCAACATTGACTGCAGAAGGGTTTGAATACAACTTTGACCAAGTTTGATTGAGTATTTTTCAAACTGTTTTGGGCTGATTTGATTTGCTGTTAGAGGCCGAGTTGACTACGTTTGATTGAGCTGTTTTGGAGGTCAAAATCTGCCCTGTTGACTTTTTGGTTAGGGCTTTTTGTCGCTGTTGTTTGACTGGACAAAATTCACTTTGATTGGGCAAGTGAATATTGCAATTTGTACTCTCTCTCTCTGCTAAACTTTTGAAGAATAATAAAAAGAATTGATCAAAGGGTTTCTCCACATTGCAGTTTGTCCCTGGCTAGTGCCATATCTTGTGTCCTCTTATCTTGGCTTGTATTCTATTGTTTTATTTATGTTCTATTTGCATTTACTGTCATGTTAATGTGATTGCTTATCTAGAAATTGATATTGGGATAATAAGAAAATTGAAGTAAATTTCTCTTAAGCATAGAACATACCATTGTTATTTAAAATTAACATGGTATTAGAGCTGAGGTGAAGACAAAGCCCAAGAAAGAGTGAAAAGAGTAATCATTGAAAAGAGCAATACTTGAGATTTGTGGACAAGAGTCAACGGCCTCCACATCCTACTCAAATCTGATGACAAGTTTCATGATAAGTCTGATTATCATGCATGGAAGATGTCTCTTGATTTGACTTTAGAAGAGCAGGATGTTATGGACTATGTGCAGGGAAAGATTTCTGATCCTCCTTCTAATGCACTGGTTGCTGCTAAGACAAAGGGTGAAGTCAACGCAAAGAAGATCATCAGGGATTCTATTCATAAGCATTTAGTTGCTTACGTCTTCGATTTGAACACATTAAAGGAGATATATGACAGGTTGGTTGGCATGTTCAAAGCTAGCAATGCAAGCCAAGTTCTCTTTCTAAAAAACAAGCTGAAGGATATAAAGAAGGGAAGAGGTGAAGACATTAAATCCTAGTTCATGAGGATTACTGAGATAAAAGAATGATCTTCTTTCAATTGAAGAAGTTATTGTTGATAGGGAGCTCACTCTCATTGCCCTTGGAGGACTACCTCGTGAATGGCATGTGTTCAACACTACTATTCTTAACAACGACAGGATTCCAGGTGTTGAAGAATTGCTGACCAGATGTTCTGAAGAAGAAACAAGGATGATGGAACTAGATATGCCTTCAAATAGGAATGATCCTACTGCATTCTCCGCTCATGATACAAAGAAGAACAATGCGGGTTCAAAGAAGCAATGTCAAGGAAGTCCACGCTTTAAAAATGGAAGGAAGGGAAGATGTTTCATTTGCAACAAGTTTGGCCACTATGCTAGGGAGTGTCCTAATAGAAGGGATACACCTCACAATGATGATAACCACAATAACAAAATTTCAGGGGTATCAACATTCAAAGGAATGGCAGATTCAACAATAGAGGAAAAAGGAATGCTCCCGCTCCTCATCAAGGAAATGGTCGCCCTCCTAAGAGATCAAGAAACACCAGGTATGATGAATCTAATGTTGTTGATAACAAGCAAAAATAATTTTACCTTATATCTGCCCTCTCTACTGCCTCTCCTCCGAACACATTGGGAAATTGGTTGATTGATAGTGGTGCCTCAAGGCACTTCACTGGGTATAAGGAAGCTCTTTCAAATCTGATTGAAAAGTACACAAATTTGGAAATTATCCTTGGAGACAATGCCACCTATCCCGTGAAGGGGGTTGGGAATATTACTCTTCAATTGAATCAAGGTAACACCATTCATCTACAAGAAGTACTATATGTACCCGATCTGAAGAAGAACCTCGTATCTATTTCGATGATGAAGGACAAAGGATTCAAGGTAGCATTCATTGATGGAAAGGTACATATGTGGAATAAAAATTTCAAAGATGCATTCACACGTGGATTCATGGTTGATAGGCTATATCAAGTTGGAGGAAGTCCATTTGGAGCTATGTCTTGCAACACATCACTTCAATCTGAATTATGGCATCGGAGGTTTGCCCATCTACATTATAAGGCTCTACCCGATGTGAGGAAGATGGTGACAGGTATGCCCGAATTTAAAGTAGAACATGAAGGTGTTTGTTAGGGGTGTGCCGAAGGAAAGCATACAAGGGGACCATTCTCCTCAAGGGATAGCAAAACTACCGACATATTGCAATTGGTTCACTCTGATCTATCTGGTATGATGCCCATGAACTCTTTGGGAGGATATTTATATTATGCTATCTTTATGGATGATTTCTCTCACAAGACTTGGATATATTTCTTGAAGAAGAAGGATGAAGTATTCTCATGGTTCTGTTCTTTCAAAGCCCTGGTCGAAAATCAAACTGAGAAGATGATTAAACTTTTAAAGTATTGAGGATCGATAATGGAACCAAATATGAATCAAGTGAGTTCTATAACTATTGTAGAGAAGCTGGCATTAAGAGGGAGACTACTACCACATATACTCTCGAGAAAAATGGTGTTGCTGAAAGGAAGAACCGTTCTATCGTAGAAGCCACTCGTGCCATGCTTCATGATCAAAGCCTTCCATGTTGGTTTGTGGTTGCATCGGATGTGCTCTAGCCACGAAAATTGGTGAGGCTAAAGCACATGAGATCTCCAAGACCCAGAAATGGTTTGGGGAACCCGGTTAGAGAGATATTAAAATAATTAATATTTTTAATGGGGTTCTTAAGTTTAAACTTAGGAAAATTAAAATATTAATGGGTATTAATATAAAACTGGGTGAGAATGTTTTAAATGACATGGATCAAGCCAAATCTAATCTTAGCCGTTGATTAAGGACTTAATCTTGACCATTGAAGACTCAACAAGAAAAGCATAAGAGGAGGCTTGAGGGTCAGTTGGAGATACACCAAGATTGATTAGCCAGTTTGACTTTCTGGAGCGGGGTTTGCTGAGAAAATTCGAACAAGTGATCTATTGCAGCGAGGGGCAGTGAGTATGTAGCAGAGAGGCAAAGATAGTACCTAAGGGTCAACGCAGTGACTAAAGAGGCTGACGCAGAGGCAACCAGAGCCACACAAAGGCAGCAGGAGCCATGTAGAGGCAGCTAGAGACTACGCAGAGGCTGAGGGGCATGCGTGGGTGACGCAAAAGGCCAAAGAGCTGATACAAAGAGGTAGAAGGCTAATGCAGAGGGTTTAGGAGCTATGCTGAGGCTAGCAGGGCTGACGCAGAGCCTTGGAGAAACCCCAAAAGGATTTTCGTGGGGCAGACTAGCTGAATATCTGTCTCCGAGAAGATGTATTACTGCCGTGTAACAATCTCTGATGGGTGAGCCAGTTCGGCACCCTAGTTGTACTCAAGGAATTTGCATAATAATAAAACCCTTAGAACTGCTGCACCAGTTTTCCCGCATTGGGTTTTTCTGGGGACAATTGTCCAAAAATAACGATGTCCCTTGTGTGTTTGTCTAGTATTTTAGTTGCTGATATGCATATGAGTTAAGGCTGCATTTGTGTTTATTTTCAGTGTTTATATGTATAAATAACTTGTTAATGGAATAAACAGGTAGGTGAAATAAACTCGATAATGCAGTAGGAATTTTTGACGTGTCAGACTTAGAAATTTCAACATTTCGAAGTTCTTATGGGCCGAAGCTGCAAACATTGCCGTGTATGTTCAAAATAGATGCCCTCATCAAGCGTTGGACTCCAAAACTCTCGAAGAAGTTTTCACTGGTAAGAAACTTGATGTTTCTCACTTTAGAATTTTTGGTAGCCCCGTATATTTTCATGTGCCGAAAGAAAAGAGAAGCAAATTGGATGCCATTGTGAAACTTCTAAGGCATATAGAATCTATGTGCCTGGTCAAAGAGAAGTGGAGATAAGTCATGATGTCACCTTCGATGAAGATGATGCCCTTGGAAAGATTAGTAACCTTCCTATTCCAAGGAAGGACAACGAAGCTGATTTAGGAATGTAGGGAGAACCACAGGACGAGGCGATGCCAGATGGTGAAGGACCATTGGATCCCATTGATCCACCTCCTCATGAGCTCTCCTCCTTAAAAAGGAGACCCTCATGGCTTAGGGAAACTCTTGAAGATGTTGAGAGACATGTTGCACCTAGGGGGACATTTCGTGAAAGTAAGAAGCCCAATAGGTACCAAGGGTACTTAATTACAATGAGCACCATTGTTCAATCTGAGCCTTGCACATTCGAAGGCGATGTAAAGCACCAAGTTGGAAGGATGCTATGAACGAAGAGTATGAGTCGATTATGAAGAATGATGTTTGGGATGTGGTCCCTAGACCCAAGGACAAATCCGTTGTCACCTCGAAATGGCTCTACAAGATCAAGCATGGAGTTGATGAAAGTACTGAAAAGTTCAAGGCTTGATTTGTTGCCCGAGGCTTCTCTCAACAGAAAGGTGTGGACTAAGATGAGAGATTTGCACCTGTTGCCCAATATACCACCATTCGTTCTATTATAGCCCTTGCTGCCTCGCAAGGATGGAATCTACGTCAGATGGATGTCAAGACCGCCTTCTTACATGGTTCAATTAAGGAGGAAGTCTATGTAGAACAACCCGAGGGGTTCGAAGTTCAAGATCGCCAGACACATATATGCAGGTTGAAGAAAGCCCTCTATGGGTTGAAGTAAGCTCCTTGAGCTTGGTATGAGAGGATTGACAACTATCTAATGAAGCTGGGATTTACAAGAAGTGAAGTTGATCTGAACCTTTATTTTAAGGTTGAGAATGATAGACCTCTCATCTTGGTACTTTATGTGGATGATCTCTTTTGACAGGTGCAGATCATCAATGTAAGAGGGAGTTGGCTTCCGAATTCGAGATGAAGGACCTAAGACTGATGCATTACTTCCTAGTATTGGAGGTCTGGCAAAAGCCAGGTGAGATTTTCTTTTCTCAAGGAAAATACGTCGTGAAGCTACTTGAAAGATTTGGGATGGTGCACTGTAAGTCCGTGACTACTCTGATGGAACTTAACTTCAAGAAGTTATGCGGAAGTGCTACTGGGCCTGATTTGGGAAATCCTTCTGAGTATCGTCAACTCATAGGGGCCTTGATGTTCTTGGTGAAATCTCGTCCAGACATATGTTTTGAAGTGAACACATTGAGTCAGTTTATGGTTGAGCCTCATCACATACATTGGATTGCTTCCAAGAATCTCTTGAGATATATTTGGGGTACAATCACCTATGGATTGAGATACACTGCCAAGAATGTAAGGCTCCATAGTTATTCTGATGTTGACTGGGCTGGCAGTGTGGTGGATCATAAAAGCACATCTGGATGTTGCTTCTCTCTAGGTTCTGCTTCAATATCCTAGATGAGCAGGAAGCAGGAGTTGGTTGCTTTGAGCACCGTGAGGCTGAATACATTATTGCTAGTATGGCCTCCTGTGAAGCTGTTTGGTTGAGGAAGCTCTCTAGTGAGCTATTTGGACATGTGCTGTATACCACCATGATCTATTGCGACAACCAAAGTGGGATTTCTTTCTGAGAATCCCGTGTTTCATGACCGCTCCAAGCACATTGATATTAGGTACCACTTTATCCGGGATATGGTACAACGAGGAGCAATAAGGCTTCGTCATATTGGGACTGATGATCAGGTAGTAGATATTCTTACAAAGCCCCTAGGGAAGGTCAAATTTTTAACCTTCTGTGAATGACTTGGAGTTGTGGAGAGACCCTCTTATGAGGGTCTTGTATGAGATTGATATTGAGCTCTGGGAGCTTCAGGGGCCTTGGGGTACTTCTTGGAGTGATGAGCGACCATAGGGTGAATGGTCCACCTTCCCTTAATGGTGTACAATGTACAGGGTGAGTGGTTCACCTTCCCCTAATGGTGCGCAATGTACAGGGTGAGTGGTTCACCTTCCCTTGTGATACCCCATGTTGAGATATGCATAGGATGAGTGGTTCACCTTCTCCTATGGCATATGAGGAGGATGAGTGGTTCACCTTTTCCTGCCAATGCCCCAACACACATCCTACCCATGGAGTGTGGGACTTATGGGAAGTCCCCCTCATCTGGCCAATGAGTAGGGAAATGAGGATAAGGACCATAATACTACCGATGGACGCATCGTGTACTACTGTACTCCCTATGCTAGGATGTTTGATATTGATTTGGATCAATGGAGACTGACTTCGGGTCAGTGGAGGGTAGTATGATACACACTCAATTATTGGAGACTGACTTCGGGTCAGTGGAGAATAGTATGATACATTCTCGACCATTTTCTTCTTCATTATTTCTTCATGGTTCAGTAGAACATAGTAGGGATGGTACAGATTGTCAGATGGTTTGGCAAGTGGAGTTCCTCCTAGTTGAGAGGGAGTGTTAAATTTGGCAACTAGGGCCAAACACCACCTTGGACAACTCATATGATGCAGTTGATATTTTTATTGGACTCCTCTCTTTCAAAGGTGTAGGATTGATCTAAAGATCATCTCATTCTGACATGTACAAATGGAACTATGAATTTATTTTGTTTATGGACAAATTGTCAAGGTCGACCAACAAACTAATGTAGGCTCAGAAGCCCAACAGTCACGTCTATTCATCCTCAACATTTTCATATAAATAGAAGGTGCCTTTGCTTCATTTGGACATCAGTCACCTTCTCACACATCTCTCTCTTCTCTTACGATTGGGTACGGATTTTAGGGCAACCTCTTTCCACATGTGCGAAGAAGAAGATTGTTTTTTGCGTTGATCGAATTTCAGGGACAGTTTGACGAAGCTTTGACCAACATTGTTGACTTTGTTTGATTATGGATTTGTGGGATTCTTTTTGTTTGGGCAAGTCGCATTTTTGGGCATAGAAATCGAGGCAATCCGCACTATTTGACCAAAGTTGAATGTAGCGTTGACTTGTGTTGACCAAGTTTGAAGAATATTTTTTGGACTGTTTTGGGCTGATTTGATTTGCTGTTGGAGGCCGAGTTGACTAAGTTTGACCGAGCTGTTTTGGAGGTCAAAATCTGCCATGTTGACAAACGTTGACTTTCTGGTTAGGGCTTTCTGTGGTCGCTGTTTGACTGGACAAAATTCACTTTGATTGGGCAAGTGAATATTGCATGTTGTACTCTCTCTCTCTCGGCTGAACTTTTGAAGAATAGTAAGAAGAATTGATCAAAGGGTTTCCCCACATTGGGTTTTCTCCCTGGCTAGCGCCATATCTCGTGTCCTCTTGCCTTGGCTTGTTTTCTGTTGTTTTATTTATGTTCTATCTGCATTTACTGTCATGTTAATGTGATTGCTTATCTGGAAATTGATATTGGGCTAATAAGAAAATTGAAGTAAATTGCTCTTAAGCATAGAACATACCATTGTTATCTAAAATTAACACTTTCTCAATGTACTCGCCTCCATAATCTGTCTGAAGAACCTTTGTCTTCCTCCCTATCGAGTTCTTCACAAGAGCCTTAAACTCTTGTAAGTGACTGAAAACTTCGTCCCTTGTCTTCAAGAAATATATGTAGGTCTTCTTGGAGTAGTCATCAATGAAGGTAACAAAGTACTCATAACCCCCAAGAGATTTTGTATACAATGGGCCATATATTTTAAAATGTTTCAGGTCTAGCACACCCTTGGCTTTACTATCACTCCTTGGAAACACTGGTTTCACAAACTTCCCAAGCATGCACCCCTTGCACACATCATCATGTTCTGTGCTAATTTCTGGAACACTTGTCGCGGTCTCCCTAAGCAATTTGAGTGCTCCATGATGGATATGTCCCATCCTACCATGCAATAATTCTCCCATGTCTCTACTACTACTGTTGCTCATTAGAGCCTTTAGAGTGCCCAACTATAACATGTAAACTTGTTGCTGCTTACCCCAATTTGTTTTGTTGATTTCGAACTTTGGTGTTTTCTGTACACCTTCGGCCCTCAAAAGTAGACATCATATCCCTTATCTTGAAGAGATAAAACTGAAATAAGGTTCATAACTAAACCTAACACGTTTAGTACTTTTGTAAGATTAGTGCTTCTACATGACTCCCTTTGAAAGGTAATTGTCCCTCTCTCAACTGGAGTGCACTTGGACTTCTAATCTGGAAGCCAATCTCCTCTTCCTGGTAACTAGAAAAGTATTCTCTAACCCTCGTCATGTGGCATGACGCTCCACTGTCAATATACCAGACACCTATGGATGTAGAGCTAGAGATGCAAGCTATGAGAGTGAACTCATCCTCTAATCTCGAAGATAACTCGTCAATATTTACTAACGCTGCTGTCTGCTTCCCTTTCTTCTTCTTGTCTCCCTTATCCATGTTTAAACTATTGACTAACATAGTGACCATTTTGACTACAACCAAAGCACTTGATTTTACTTAAGTCCTTTTTTTCCTCTCCTCCTTTGGACTTTTTGCTAGAGCCCTTCTTAGCCTTTCCCTTTCCTGCTAGGGCCACGTTCTTGTCATCTTCACGCTTTTGAGTTTTTCTGCTATTGTCGCCACACACAAGACTTAGTCGAAGCTCCTCTTGAGTGAAATCGCACCACAATTGGTCCCAACTTGGTAGTGTATCTCACCCATTGATCGCGTGAACGAACACATCCTGCTGCTTTAAGAACCCATTTAAAGCTATTCTCACGGGCTCATCATCAGTTAACTGATCTTCGACAACTGCCAACTCATGCTTGACTAGTAGAATTCTGGTGAGGTAACTAACTATTGGATAAAGTTGCCATTGATGTCAATAAGATGGCAACCTAGATGCATTGTTAAAGCATGCCCTAGATGAGACCCTAGGATCCTAAGTATAAAACCTATGTGTGCTGATTTGGGGTAGCATCAGAGGTGCTCTAGGCTTCAAAATTTCCAGGAAGGCTTAGACACATGCATTCTCCAATACCCAGAAATCGTTTTGGGAAATTCCATCTGGAAATAGTTTTATTAAAATAATTAATTATTTTTAATGCGACCCTAATTCTAAGCTTCAGAAATTAAAATAATTAATGGGAATTATTCTAAACTGTTTATGGAACTTCTAGAAGAAGGCAGAGATCAAGTCAAATGATCCTAACCATTGATTAGAATCTAATCTGGGCCGTTGATTGATCAACGAGAGGATTATAAGAGGAGACTTGATGGGCACTTGGAGAACACACCAAAGGCAGATACTGAGTTACCTAAGTAAGATCGATTTTCTCAGATCGAAGTTCGACAAGAGAAAATCGAATCAGAGGGAGAGTTGCAGGTGAGAAAGAGAGAGAGGGCATCAACATATTCAGAGAGTGCAAGGCAACAAGACGTAGAGTAGGGTGGGTGATGCAGAAAGAGGCAGCGCAAAGGCTGTTTGACGTAGAGCCTGCCTGGGCAACATGACGCTAAGCTTGGGAGAGTAGTTTGAGGCAGAGAGGATCAGAAGGATTCCGAGGAAGAAGTGCTTCACCTGGAGTAGAACTTGGTCAAGAAGTGTTTGTAAAATTTCTCATTTCTATTTTGCTTGTTGTAATTTGTACAAGAGAATTTGCTGAAGAACAATAAAAACCCTCATCTGCTGCACTGATTTTCCTACATTGGGTTTTGCCGGGGACAATTGTCCAAAAGTATCTGTCATTGTGGTTGTATTTGTGCTAGTATATTTCCTTACATTTACTTTCTGCAATGTTTTAATTGTGAACGCTGCAATAGAATATATTTTGATATTTGCGGTAAGAATAGTGTGGATAACTTATTTATGAGGTAATAAGTAGAAGAAATAATATTAATTACTGCAGTAGGATTTCTATTTAGAAAATTTCACATGGTAATAGAGCTACAGGGAAGCAGAAGAAAGAAGCCAGAGGACCCAACATTGAAAGGAGAAGGGAATTCGAAATTCCTGTAGGGGCAGAAATTCGAATCTCTGAGAGGATTGTGTAGTTCAAGCCAAGGAGATTGGATTTCGTGGGAAAACTTTCTCATAGTGAGTCGACGGAGAGGTAAGTCTTTCTAATTGAAATTTGTCAATGGTAGAAGGAACAACGCAGCAGAAGATTCAGCAAGGAGGTTTGCGTCAGGTGGGATGCAATTTTTCCTTTAGCAGTTGCTGGGATAGGTTAGCGTCAGAAATTGGGACAATATGGATACTCAAAGTGTCTTAGATTTATCTACCAGATTAGATGAAGAATTCACATTCCTAGCAAATTGAGCGTGAACGGATGTTTGTTACATTGATAGAGGGGCTTCATCTCATATGATTGGAGTACGAGAACATTTCTCGAGCTATCAAGAAGAACAAATGGACTTCCAAATAACTATGGGAAACAAAACGAAATGTACTCCAGTAGGGGGAGGCACCATAGCTTTTCAGACGGAAGCAGGGACCAACATTCGAGCCACCAATGTTCTGCATGTGCCAGGATTAGGAATGGACTTGATTCCAGTGTCCCAGTTACAGGACAAGGGATATGATGTATACTTCATGGGAAGGAAGGTATACATCAAGCATCCAAGCTAGAAGAAGAAAAAGCAAATTGCGGTTCGAAGTAACAAGTTGTATAGGTTGCAGCTTGAATCACCAATGGCACTGATAGGCAACAACTGTAATGATGAGGAGCGAAATGAATTATGGCACAGGCGAATGGGGCACTTACACCATGGAGCACTGAGGATGCTCAAAGAGACTGATACAGGGGTACCAGTCCTTAGTAGTGAACATGATGACTTGTGTAGAGGATGTGTGCTAGGAAAGTACGCTAAAGTAGCGTTTTCCAGAAGTAACAATAGAGCAAAATGTGTATTAGGATTAATACACTCAGATATATGCGGTCCTATGTCCACAAGGGCTCTTAGTGGTGGCAAATACTTCGTCACCTTTATTGATGATCACTCCAAGAAAACCTGGATCTATTTCCTAAAGACCAAGGATGAGGTCTTTGATCATTTCCGAGAGTTTAAAGCTCTTGTTGAAAATATGACAAGGAAAATGATAAAGGTATGGCGTTTAGATAATGGTGGAGAATATACAGACAAAGACTTCACAAATTTTTGCGCAAAGGAGGGAATCAAAAGAGAGTGGACAACTCCATATAATCCAAAGCAGAATGGAGTAGCAGAATGGAAAAGCAGAACTATTGTTGGGGAAGCCAAAGCTATGTTGTATGATCAGGATCTACCTAGGTATCTATGGGCAGAAGCTTGCAACACAACATTATATATCCGGAATAGAACTCCTCATAGAGCATTGGGGAAGAGAACGCTCGAAGGAGTTTTCACAGGGAAGAAGTTGGAAGTCAATCATCTCAGGATATTTGGAAGCGTGGCTTATTGTCACATTCCAGACGAGAAGCGCAGTAAACTAGATCAGACTGCAGAAAAGGGGTACCTCATAGGATACAACAAGACCTCAAAGGACAATAGAATCTACATTCCTGGCAGCAGGAAGATTGTAGTAAGACGAGATGAAAATTTCATGGAGGACAGAGCTTACAGGAAATCTCGTGAGATGCCTACAGAAGATCATTCAGGAGATGTTTCGTTAGTCCAACAGTAGCAGGCGCAACAAGGACATACACCTGGATCGAGTACAGTGACCAACACCAGTATCTCCTCAGGAGGAGGAAATGCAGATGATTCTCAACAGACGAAATGACAAGATTAGGAGGAAGAGCTGGTTGAGCCTTCCACTACTAGTGGTAGAACCAATAGAGAAGTACTACAGACATAAAGGGACGCAAAGGAGGCTGTTGGATTTCCTAGAGCCGAGAAGAGGCAATGTAGACAACTAGATAGATACCAGGCATTGGTAGCTCAGGTTGAAGGACCCTCTAGCTTTTAGGAAGCTGTTCAACACCAAGTATGGGTGGATGCCATGGTGGAAGAATACAACTCAATCATGATGAATGATGTCTGGGAGGTAGTACCTAGACTAGAAGATAGATCAGTTGTAGGATCATGATGGATCTACAAGATCAAGTATGCTATAGACGACAGTGTAGAGAAGTACAAGGCAAGGTTCGTGGCAAAGGGGTATGCTCAGAAAGAAGGAATAGGCTATGAAGAGACCTTCGCCCCAGTTGTTCGATACACCTCTATCAGATCTGTTATATCCTTAGCAGCTCAAATGGGATGGGAGATTCACCAGATGGATGTCAAGACAACATTCTTGAACACTTTGATAGAAGAGGAGGCGTATACAGAACAATGCGAAGGCTTCGAAACTCATGAGAAGAGAACTCATGTTTGCAGGTTAAAGAAAGCCCTGTATGGGCTCAAGCAGACACCCAGAGCATGGTATGGTTGGATTGATAGTTACTTGCAGTGGTTGGGATGTGTCAAGAGTGATGCTGATCCCAATCTCTACTATTTGTTGGTAAAGGATTAGTTGCTTATTCTGGCATGTATGTAGATGACCTGTTCCTAACTGGGTCATCCAGGCTCATCCAGGATTGCAAGAAGAATCTAGAAGCCAAATTCGACATGGAGGACTTGGGATTGATGCATTACTTTCTGGGGTTGGAATTTTGGCAGAAGAATGGGGAGATCTTACTTGGACAAGGAAGGTACGCTGCTTAAATTCTGAAGAGATTCAGAATGCAAGATTGCTCACCCATGGCTACTCCCATGGTCACCAACTGGAAGAAAATAGATGCATCAAAAGACAAGGAAGTAGATCCCACCTTGTACAGTCAACTCATTGGGTCGCTTATGTATCTGGTCAACACTAGGCCAGACATTTGTTTGTTAAATTGGCGACTAGGGCCAAACTCCATGTGGCTCAGCTTATTTATGGCAGCTGATATTTTTATTGGATCCCTCTCGTCGAGAGGTGTAGGATTGATCTAAAGATCATCCGATTCCGATAAGTATTTATGGAGTTATGAATTTATTTGTATTATAAGAGTAATTGTCAAGTCGGCCTGCATCTTATGTAGGCTCGGAAGCCCAATAGTCATGTCCATTCATCATCCACATTTTTAGTATAAATAAAAGGAGACTTTAAGTCATTCTTCACACTTACTCTCTTGTGATCTCTCTTCATCCTGTTTTGGGTTTGATGGAGAAAAGATCCAAAAGATGATGCCCTAATTAAGCCACGTGATACGCTGTTCTTTGAGGAGGTTATACGTTGGTCATATAACACATGGAGAGCACTCATACACTGAAGCTCCACACGCAGTCAAGGGATAAACGTCAGTAGTGGAATGCAGTCACATATAAATGGGACGTAGTCACATGGTTATATACGCAGCAACTTCATGAATACATATACGCACAACGCAGGTGGATACACAACAACTCAATGAAATATACACGCACAGTAAAACACGTAGGTGGACTCGCAACAACTTCATGAATGATTATACTATGGGCATGCATGCTGTTATTATTAACGCAGACATGGCATTATGGTGAATGTAAACATTAGTATAACGCAGTCATGCTGCTATGAATAGCCATGCATATATATGCTGTTGAATAAACGCCGTTATGGTAATGAATACACGCTGGGCAGTTAAGGTTATATACACGCTGGGCATATACGCTGTTCATTATGGAGCATATATGCTGCGTAATGTTATATATATACACACTGTTCACATGAAGCATAACTCGGGTATTCGCCTTGAGTTGAGTAGCCGCAGCAATATGATGAAACCCTTTACGCTAGTCTAGGATGCCACAATCACACAGGAAGTATATACGCACTTCATGATACAGTTACGTAGGTGGATATCATGTGTAGCGAAATTCATGAATATATAAACGCACAGGATATATATATATATATATATTATATATATTAATATAATATATATATATATATGCAGGAGGAATCATATGCAACAACTTCATGATAAGGGGTCTAGACTCTATACGCACCTTGAAGAATCACACACGTTCATACTCTGTCATGGTAACTACGTGATACATAGTCACACAGGTGGAATCATGAGCAAAATTCATGAATATATAAATGCACAAGATTCATGGATATATAACTTCATGATAAAGGGTCTATACGCACCTTGAAGAATCACACACGTTGTTCATACTCTGTCATGTAACTACGTGATACACTGGTTCATGGAGAAACCCTATACACTGTAATAGAGACCTGTAAATGCTGTAATGGAAAATTGTTAACACATGGAGAACTGTTAACTCAGAAAGAAGGATAGTTTAAGAAGTTTGCCGAATAGGATCTATAGCCTAGCTGCTTTACTAAGTTGCAAGCCATAGCAAGGAGCTAAGGCTGATATCAACAGAAGCAAATTGTTGCATCATGATGAAGCAACGAGAAGGCAGAGGCAGCAACATGATGGGTAGCACTATGAGATCATGTGCATGGGCAGCACAATGATACATGGAGCAGAGGCAACAACATGATGATGATGCACATTAGTTTGAGCAGCATGATGTTGAATGATGAATGGGCAACATGATAGATGAGATCATGGACAACATGATGTATGGGCAACACAGTGATCATGAGCAGCATGATGATGCAGGTTGCAGTGTGATGGTGCTACATGGTAAGGTGTAGCAAATGGATGAGATGTAGCACGATGATAGGTGAAGGAGTCACCTTGAGAATCAGTTGAAGCAGAATGTCTTCAACTGATCTCATCATTATACGAAATGATCTATGCTAGATCTAGATAAGTCAAAGTGTTGATTTCTGTTGTAAATGTACTCTCTCTCTCTCTCTCTCTCTCTCTCTCTATCTCTCTGTTGAACTTTGAAGATAAAAGAAGATTTGATCAAAGGGTTTCCCCACACATTGTGGGGTTTGTCCCTGGCTCCCGACATATCTTGTGTCCTCTTGTCTTGGCTTGTCTTCTGCGATTTATATTTATGTTCTATATGCAGTTTATCTTAATGCTAATGTGATTGCTAACTGTGAAAATTTAAATAAATTGCTCTAGCATAGAACATACCTAAAACTAACAGTTTTGCTGTTAACACTCTTAGTCAGTTCATGGTGGAACCAAAAAGAGTGCATTGGGCAGCAACAAGACACATTCTTAGGTATGTACATGGAACAATCGATATGGGTTGAAGTACTCCAGAGGGGAGGACGTCAGTTTGAATGGGTTCACTGATGCAGATTGGGCAGGTAATTCAGTAGTCCGGAAAAGTACCTCAGGGTACTGCTTCAGTGTTGGATCATGGATGATATCTTGGTGCAGCAAGAAGTAGAAATCGGTAGCACTAAGCTTAGCAGAAGCAGAATATATGGCAACTAGCACAACTATGTGCAAAGCCATATGGATCAGAAAATTGCTTGTGAGCTTATTCAGAAAAAGGATGGAAGCGACCAAGGTTTACTACGATAATTAGAGTTGTATCAAACTCTCTTAGAATCCAGTGTTTCATGATTGGCGAAACATATAGATATTCGTTGTCACTTTATCAAACACTGTGTTCAGTGTGGGGCAGTACAACTACAGTATGTTTGCACAGGAGAGCAAGTGGCCGATATACTCACAAAGGCTCTCAAAAGAGCTAAGTTCACTCAGTTCAGAGAGTAGATGGATATGGTTGAAAATCCGTTTCAGTAGTAGCAACAGTTTGCAGTGCAGGGACAGTTGGCAGTGGCAGTGCTAGCAGCAACACAAATGCAGACATTCAGAGGGAGCTGTAGTACAGAGGTAGCATTGGCAGTGGTAGTGTCAAAGGCAACAATACAGTTGCAGCAGCAACACAATAGTTGGTGGACAACATGTCATACATCAATAGCGTAGAGGACTATGCTTCAGAGTCAGAGCAGTATGCAATATCAGTATATTGCTAGAGCACATTCCTCGCTGAGAGGGAGTGCTGATTTGGGGTAGCATCGAATGTGCTCTAGGCCTCAAAATTTGCAGGAAGGCTTAGACACATGCATGCTCCAATACCTAGAGATCGTTTTGGGAAATTGCACCCGGAAACAATTTTATTAAAATAATTAATTATTTTTAATGGGACCCTAAGTCTAAACTTAGGAAATTAAAATAAGTAATGGGTATTAATCTAAAGTTCTAAACTGTAGATGGAACTTCTAGAAGAAGGCAAAGATCAAGTCAAATGATCCTAACCATTGATTAGAATCTAATCTGGGTTGTTGATTGACCATTGAGAGGATTATAAGAGGAGACTTGATGGGCACTTGGAGAACACACTAGAGGCAGATACTCAGTTACCCGAGTAAGATTGATTTTCTCACTGGTCGAATTTTGGCAAGAGAAAATCGAATCAGAGGAAGAGTTGCAGGTGAGAAGGAGAGAGAGGACATCGACATATTCAGAGAGTGCAAGGCAGTAAGACATAGAGTAGGAATGGTGATGTAGAAAGAGGCAGTTTGATGTAGAGCCTGCGTGGGCAGCTTGACGCTGAGCCTAGGAGAGCAATTTGATGCAGAGAGGATCAAAAGGATTCGGGAGAAGAAGAAGTGCTTCATTTGGGGTAGAACTTGGTCAAGAAGTGTCTGTAAAATTTCTCATTCCTATTTTTCTGGCTGTAATTTGTACAAGAGAATTTGTTGAAGAATAATAAAAACCCTCGTCTGCTGCACTGATTTTCCCACATTAGGTTTTTCTGGGGACAATTGTCCAAAAATAATTGTGTCATTGTGGTTGTATTTGTGCTAGTATATTTCCTTACATTTACTTTCTGCAATGTTTTAATTGTGAAGGCTGCAGTAGAATATATTTCGATATTTGCCGTAAGAATATTGTGGATAACTTATTTCTGATGTAGTAAGTAGAAGAAATAATATTAATCATTGCAGTAGGATTTCTATTTTGAAATTTTCACAATGTGTTGATAAGCAAACCTTAATATGCCCTAAGTGTATGCTGATAACAAAACCCTAGGTGTATGAAACCCTAATCATTTAGTCCTAGCAATAAGTGTCACGATGGAAATGACATCTTAAGATATGTGGAAGTGTTCCATTTCCTGAGCAACGATAATGGGTACATGCTTATTTTACAGAATTCTTTGATTATAAAATATGCACAGAATACCGATAGAACACTAGTGAAATGTCAATGGTAACAACGCCTTGTGTATGACGCCACCTCCATGGCTAATACAATTCATGCCTTGTTTTAATAGTTCACGATGTGTAATGGCGGGTCCTTGAGATCAGTTGTATGACATTCTCAAGGCAAATCATTAAAATGTCGAATTTACCTCCTCTATGCACCATTGGTACCATGTGAACACGACCTCACTACCAATTCTAGTGTGGTCTATGCCTCAAGTTTCACGTTTACAATTCATGTGATTTAGTTGGAAGATGTGATGGACCCATTGCTTATACAAAATAATCTCCAGGTGGCTAGATGATGGCTTAATTCAGACATGCTCCGTTGGCCACTTTACAAATCCATAAACGTTCACAACATATCAGGTGATGAAGGGATGGCCCATTATTTGCATCATGGCATACAAGCCGCTCTATAAATATCCTTTATTTTGATCATGAGTGCCATAATCTCCACAATGTAAACCTGGACAATCCAATTCGAAGGCTGTCGTTGATGGTGGATCCATTAGAACATTGTGTAACGACCTAGCCTCCATATTGTGTGACTGTTGTTTAATGGTAACAATATTGCAAAACAAGAGCCAAAGAGAGAATCAACAACCATACAGGTCGGCTCTTAAAAAATTAATAAATTTTGAAGTGAGCCTACATAAGTCTTCTCTAATGTAGGCTTTCACCCAAAGGACATGTCTGTTGCCAAAATATGCAAATGTGTATAAATATTAAACTCTGTTCATCATTCTAAGCTATCTAACTCGTGAAGATAAGACTAAAACAGAGATGGAATTCGGTCAAGCATGTAAAGAAGCAGTACAGGTCGTGAACTAGAGGACATAACTCGGTTAAGTTTTTTTTGTTTGGTTTTTCTGTAGATTATATGTGCAGACATGTAGGTGGAGACCTTTAATCTGTGGAGAAATAAAAGAGAGTTCAGACCTGTTTGATCTGTGGAGAAATCTCAAAGAACCTGTGAGAGACAAAACTTCGGACTGTGGACAGTGGAAACTCAAGACTCTTTATAGTGACTGAACTTATCTTCCATTGCAGGCATCTCGGACCTGTGCATCCAAATTGCAGACCTGTAATTCGGCCCTCACTGAGAAGTTTGAGATCCGCATTTCAGACCTGTCACAAGCATAAAATTCAGGTCTGTCGCAAGTACATTCTGTGGACCTGTAGGAGGCCAGAAGCTTGGATCTTGTGACATTTGGACTGAGCTCATTTCAGACCTGTAGACAAAGCTCAAAATTTGAATTGAAGCTCCGACCCTCCTGAAGTGCATGAAAGCAAACTGAACAGAATAAGATATTTCGAGCTGTGGTAATTTGTTGACTTTCTCTTGTGGGCAAATTTTAAGCACTCAGACCTGTAGCATTAATCAAGGTTTGGATTTGTGACATATCATTTTGGACTAGTGCTCTGTGGAAGTAATTAGAAGTCTGGAAGTTAAGGTTTGTGAAGCAAACTTTTCTTGAAGACACTTTTGGAGCTTGTAGATTAATGAGCCTTGGAAGAGACCTATTGAAATGTCCTTGAGGAGAGCTTAAGAAGACCTCCTTGTAAAGACATACTATGCATTTTTGAAATGTCAGTTGTTTGTAGCTTGACGCAGTCCTTGAAAAGTACTTGAAGATTGTATTGGAGCAAACATTATTGAAGATATTCTTGGAGCATTGCTAGAGAAATTGTTGAAGGATTGTTGAAAGACTATTGTTGACTTTCTTGAAGGCCACTTGTTGCAGTATAGTTGAAGAGCAGTTGAAGACATTAGTAACAGCATTGTTGAAGACCTCATGGAGTAGTCTTTGAAGAAGCTTGCTTGTGCAGACATAAAGAGTATTGAAAACACATACTAAGCCTTGTTGAAGATGACCTTGATGGACTAGCCCCTGGTGCATTTTGGAGAATTGTTGAAGGAGATCTTGGACTTGTCGAAGAGCATTTTGGAAGTCCTGAAGAAGTAACTAAAGCTATCTTAAAGAATCGAAGTTGAGGGTTGGATTCCTAGAGGATTAGAGTCTTCACACAAGGTTGGAGCCTTGTGGAAGACCAGGTTGGAGCATGAGCCAATTGAGAGGATTGGAGTCCTCAAGAAGACCAAGTTGGAGCTTGTTGAAATATAGGTTGGAGCCTGCTTGATTCGAAGATTGTAGTTTTCATCTAGGGTTGGAGCACTGAAGAAATTATAGGTCTGATTTTATTGATTGGAACTTGAATTATTGTAAAAGAGGATTGGAGTCCTTGTTATTTTGATTAATAAAATGATTTATCTGTTGATTAATTTTGTGTTTTGTTTTAAGTGATCTTAACTGGCTTAAAATAACAACTGTAAAAGAAATACTAATTCACCCTCCCTCTCAGTGTTTCCAACAATTGGTTTCAGAGCCAGTACCTTTAGTCTTAGCCTAACAGATGGAAGGTAGAACCTTAGAACACAAATGGAAACGCCAAGGAAGAAGGCCTCCAATCCTTCTAATGGTGTCTCTTCTTCGATTGTGAAATAAGAAGAAGATCAGGTTGACAATGCTTCCTTGTTCAATGAAGCAAACCATGAGGCATGGAGATGTAGAATGGAAATCTTTTTGATGGCTGAAGGTCTAGAAGTCTGGGAATCAATGGTTACCGGAAGCACAATGGAAGAGGAGTCCAAGGATTATAATGCAAAAGCAATAAAGGCAATCCTGAGTAGTTTACCAGATCCTACAAAAGCCAAGATGAAAAAATACTCTTCAGCAAAATAGCTTTGGGAAAATCTTCAAGATCTTCACTCAAAAGGACATTTGCTCATGACCTCAAATCTAGAAGATGGTGGACAAGAACATAAAGACAATCAAGAGTCAGAGGAGGTAGATGAAGGTGTCAATTGCATAAAAGAGGATGATGATAAAGAGAATTTTGAAATTTGAAGTAGAACTGAAGGCAAAACTTGTGGCTGCCCTAGAAGAGATAAGCAGAGCGAAAAAGGAAAATGAGGAACTTAAAAAGCAGGTACAAGATGCTGATCATGACCTTGACAAGACAAAGGAGGAAGTTGCCCTTTAAAGGCATCAAGTACAAGAAAGAGGCGGGATCTCAACAAGCTTAAGGCAAAATGGCATCAAATTGAGAAGAGATACAATGATGAGGTCATTTCTTTGACAACTCAACTAGGAGAAGCAGAGAAAAGGGAAGGCATTTTGGCAAGTCATCTCAACCAAAGATCTGAGGGCTTGAGTGAATTGAAAACAGAATTCGGTCAACATGAGGAACCTTAAAGGTTCAACTGGAGGAAGCAAAGAGAGCAGAATAAGTAATGGTAATGAAGATCCAACTGACAAAGAAAGAAGAAGATTGTGAAAGGCTTGAATAAGAGATTGTTTCTCTAAAGAAAGAAGTTGATCAGCTGAACAAAACCTTGAACAACTCTCAAGTCTTGGATGGCATCCTAAATTGCCAAAGATCAACACTTGACAAATTAGGTCTTGGATATGCATGTGAACCTTCTAGCAAAGTTGATACAAACCCTAAAGCATCAAAGAACAAGAATGTGGTGAAGCTTGAAAGTTGTGCAAATATCCCCAACTCTAGCAAAAGCAAGGAAATGAGTCATAATAACATTGGAAGAACCTATGCTCCAAGAAGATATGTTGATGCTAGCAATGAATATCATCAAAAAATCTCAAGGCAGAACAACTTTTGAAGTGTGCCAAGACGATCTTCATCTTCCAGGTATCAAACTATATTCTTTGGCTATTGTTACTCTTGTACAAATTTTGGGGATATGGCAAACGATTGTAGGGCATATTACAAAAAGGATTCCTATCAGTTCCTAGAAGTAAGATTGCAGGGAGATACTCCAACAAAAAATATGCTCAACCATTCATGTGCAGAACCTAATGTTTCAAATGCCGCAATATTGCAGGGAGATACTCCAACATAAATTATGCTCCATCATTCATGTACATAACTGAATGTTTAAAATGCCATAATATTGGACATATAGCTCGAAATTGCAACTTGAATTGGGCTCCTAGACAATATGAGAAGTCATCAACAAACCATGGAAAAAGAGTCACACAAGTCTGGAGAAGGAAGTATGGTGAACCAGAAAAGGAATACGTTGAATGTACCCTGACTCAAGTCACCAATCCATGTTGTTAATCAAATATGGGCACCATAGGTAGAAATTATGCCTCACCAAAATTTTGCCTATTAAAAAGAAGAAGATTATATTGTTAGAGGGAGTAACTCTATGACAAAGAAAGAGAAGTATGAAGACAAGAAGATGCAGTGTAATGATAGGGGGAGCAACACAGTGACAGGGGGAGTGCCATATGAAGAAGTTGCCATTGATGTCAAACAAGGAGAGAATGCTGAAGGGAGGAGAGTATTTCCATCAATGACAAAGGGGGATATTGTTGGATAAATGTTAATTTTAGGTATGTTCTATGTTTAGAGCAATTTATTTCAATTTTCACAGTTAGCTCAATATCTTTTCCAGATTAGCAATCACATCAGCATTAAAGTAAACTGCAGTTAGAACATAAACATAAATCGCAAAAGACAAGCCAAGACAAGAAGACACAAGATGTGGCGCTAGCCAGGGACAAACCCCAATGTGGGGAAACCCTTGACCAATTCTTCTTATATGTTTTTCAGTAGTTCAGCAGAGAGAGAGAGAGAGTACATTTACAACAAAAGTCAACACTTTGACTTATCTAGATCATCTCTAAGAAGATGATGCATGAGATCAGTTGAAGACACGCTGCTTCAACTGATTCTCCAAGGTGACTCCTTCACCTATCATTGTGCTGTATCTCGTCATCATGCTGCACCTCACCGTGTTGCACCCATCATCACAATGCTGGACCTCATGACTGCTGCACCTTATGCTGCACTGCTGTCCCATGAGCCATTGTTGAACCATGTTTTCATACAACATGTCTCATGTGCTTGCATCACCATGCTTGCCACTGCTACCCATGCTGTCCGCACTTGCCATGCTTGCTGCTGTCATGTCACAGCTGCTGTCCCACTTTGCTTTAACATCCCTTTGCTGTCCCATTTACTAGCACACTGTACCTTGCTGCTGTCATGTCACAGCTGCTGTCCCACTTTGCTTTAGCATCCCTTTGCTGTCCCATTTACTAGTGCGCTGTACCTTGTTGCTGTCTAATGAGTTTGTAGCACCATACTTGGCTGCTGTCCCATTTGCAGCCTTGCTGTACCATGCTAGCCATCCATTGCTGCTCCTATGAGTGCTTGCTGTCCCACTGTTTGCTACTGTTATGTAAAAAATTAGTTACCTTTAGGTTTATTATTTAATTTTAGGTTTACGAAAGGGCACGATCCTAAGATCATGCCCTTTCCCAAAGGGTGTCCATGGCGGTATATACGCCAGGAACCCCATTGTAATCATTCATCATCTGTAATTCATCATTTTTAATAAGATATTTTACACACATATTTCTGTTTTCAAGAAGTTTTCTGCTTCATTGGTAACAGAGCCAACACGAACTGGTGACACCCACAAGTTCTGTTGGCCATCAGGGCCTACGGCTTTTAGAAAAAAAGCGGTGCGTGTGGACTATCCTTGTTATGTTTGGAGTGTGCTGTTACAGGATTGCAGTTAAAACAACGAACTACAATCTCACACCTTAGCCAAAAAAAGAAAAAAAATGCTGCAGCATCAGAAGTAATACGCTGAACCCTTAGGGAACCATCGTTGTTTTCCTTTGCGTTAACCTGCAGTGATACACTGCGGTAACCTATGGTAAGTTGTGAGTTCCTGCTGTTGATACACTGAACCATCACCGAAAATCGGCGTCGTTGATTATCCCATGTGGTGGACCTGCGTTAATTTGAATAAGTGCTGTGGTGATATCCGCTTGAGGGCTTTTCTTTGAACGGTCAACGGAGGTGACCCCCCACCAGCGGACGTGACGGTGGATATATATAGATATATAATAACGGTAATCTATATATAATATATATAACATATTTATAATTATTATGTAAATTATATTTATAATTATATAATTATTAATTTAAATTATTTTAATTAATAAAATTTATAATATATACAAATTTATTCTAGTTAAAAAAAAAGAGAAAAAAATATTTTAGCTGGCAAATAATACGCGCCTCCACAAACCCCCAATGTTGACAATGACATGGCGGATTTCAAAAAAATGTTGATGCGGAGTAAAGATAAAATAACAACCACGACGAGGTCACTAAAAGATTAAACAAGTTCCAGATTAAGCTTGAGGAGCAGGGTGACCAAATAAAAATTCTTCAGAATATGACAAATCGAATAGAAATAAAAATGGAAAATCAACATGTCCAAATAGAAGCAGACATCAAAGAGGTCTTAACAATGCTGAAAATTCTGTGTAAAAAAACGAATTGTACACCCGAACAGCTACTAAAAGAAAATGAAGAGAATCAAGAACACGTCTCATCAGATTCAACAAAGTCAACAGACTCTCATGAAAAGGTTGAATCGCCAAAAAAATCAGCGACACCCCACCAAGAAACAAGTAACACAGCCCTTACAAACAAGCAACTTTGAGATACCCTTACTAATTAACACCCTTTTTTCGCTTAACCATTAGCCACATACCAGCGAAGGGCAAAATTCGAGATGCCTAAATTCGATGGAAATGAAAAAAACAATGTTGCATGGATAAATAAAGCAGAAGAATACTTTGAGATATATGACATCAATGACGATGACGAAAAGCTCAGACATGCATCCATGAAAATGGAAGGAGAAGCATATAACTAATATATGCGGTGGAAAAAAACAACACACGTCATTAGCTGGAGAAAATTTAAAGATGCCTTCTTCAAAAGATTCCAAGGTGTAAAAGAAGAAGAGTTCTTTTCAAAACTCATCAAGTTACGACAAAAAGGAAGTGTGGACGAATACACTCAAATTTCAATAATGGGAGACCTTAGTAACACGAGTACCTGGGTTATCAGAATCTTGTCTAATTCAGTCATACATCTCGGGACTCAAATCCCGTTTACAAGCAGAACTTGAGATGCATGACATTACATCAATAGAAGTAGCAAGACGAAAAGCAAAAACAGCCGAAAAGAAATCCGAACCAATATTTTGGTCAAAAGCGGAAAAAACATATGCAAGACGAAGGATACCCCAATATGTAGACTCAAATAATA
>APFE031386228.1:0-10352 GCA_000404065.3 Pinus taeda
CTTGTCTTTTCCATCCTCCTTTTGTGAGACCACTTGCACTTATGTGGTGCATCTTCTAATGGAGTTGGAGTGTTTTGTTATGGCCAACAAGAATAAAAATGTCATCAAAGCAGAAAGAATGACTTTGTCACACCGTGTTTCTAATTAATGGACTTTGCAACCAATTAGTGGTAGCTTGGAATCCAAAATAAAGTCTTCGGTTTCAACTAAACAAACTAGGAAGTACTTTGTCTAATGATAACAATCTAGGAAAAAGAAAAAACAGAGCCTGTTCGTTTTAACTGTGGATTTCAGATTCTGAATGTTGGTAGGCAAGATAAAGGATTAACAGAGCAGCCTGTGCGTATGGAGGAAAATATCAGGGTGGAGGAAAATATGAGTTCAGCAGATTCTGAATGTTGGTAGGCAAGATAAAGGATTAACAGAGCAGCCTGTGCGTATGGAGGAAAATATCAGGGTGGAGGAAAATATGAGTTCAGCAGATTCTGAATGTTGGTAGGCAAGATAAAGGATTAACAGAGCAGCCTGTGCGTATGGAGGAAAATATCAGGGTGGAGGAAAATATGAGTTCAGCAGATTCTGAATGTTGGTAGGCAAGATAAAGGATTAACAGAGCAGCCTGCGTATAGAGGAAAATATCAGGGTGGAGGAAAATATGAGTTCAGCCTCTACGTTTATACAGAGAACCTTTCAATTTGGAACATTGGTTTTATGTATGGATTTCATATTTAGCATGTTGGTTAAAAAACATAAAGGGCGCCCGGGTAATTATGCAATGATATAATAGAATCCGTATATTCATATTACAGAGAACCTTTCAATTTGGAACATCGGTTTTACGTATGGATTTCATATTTAGCATGTTGGTAAAAAACATAAAGGGCGCTCGGTAAGCCGTTATGCAATGATATAATAGAATCCGTATATTCATATCGTGTCGGGGTAGATCGTGAATGTTTTGTGATTTACGTTCATACTCACTGGAATTAACAAATGTTGCAGATAAATGGATAACATAACAGCTTATAATTTGATAGTTTATAAACTGATAAGTTTATCTGATTACAAATTGATAAGCCCGTCCGTCAGTTTATATGTTGATATCCTAGTAAATAATAAACTTTTGTGCTTATAAACGGATAAGTTCGTTGGATTATAACCTGATACACTATAATCTCATAACTTCATTGGCTTATAAGATTATACACTTATCTATTTATAAATTGATAAGCTTATCGTTTTATAAACCGATACACTGTATTGCTTATAGTTTGATAAGTTCATGAGCTTATAAAATTATAAGTACTTCGGTTTATAAGATGATAAGCGTATATGCTTATAAAATGATAAGTTTACCTGGTTATAAACTGATAAGCCCGAGGACTTATAGGATGATACGCACCTCTGCTTATAGATAGATAAGCACGATAACTGATAATATTATAAGCTTATCTGCTAATAAAATGATATGCAAACGTGCCTATAATTTGATAAGTTTGGCTATTTACAAGATTATAAGCTTATTTGGTTATGAACCGATAAGCTCGCTTGCTTATAGAATGATAAGTTTAAGTACTTATAATTTGATAAGCCCTTGACTTGTAATATGATATGCTTTAATTGGTTATAGGAAGATAAGCCCCAGAACTTATAATATTATAAGCTCTCCTGTTTATAAATTGATAGGCCCATCTAGTTATAAGACGATAAGTTCATCGGTTTATAAACTTATACCCAAAGACGCATATAAATTGATAAGCTTGCGAGCAGATAAGCCGATATGGCGGCTAAGAAGCTCTCATTTGTCACCAATCGGACGGCCAGATCTGGCGGCTGAAAGACGGCCACTTGTCACCTATGCGCTGGTAATATCTGGTGGCTGAGAGGTCGCCACTTGTCACCTATCCGTTGGTCAGATCAAGGGTTGAGACACTGCCACTTGTCGCAGATCAGATGGCCAGATAAGAAAGATCTGACGGCTGAGAGGTTGCCACTTGTCACCTATCGCACTGTCAGATCTGCGGTTGAGAGGCTATCACTTGTCACAGATCAGATGACCAGATCTGGTGGCTAAGAGGCTGCCACTTGTCATCTATTCGATAGTCAGATCTGGCGATTGAGAGCCTGCCACTTGTCACAGGCCAGACGGCCAGATCTGGCGGTTGAGAGGCTACCACTTGTCGTCCATATTGAGCGTCTTGGGGGACGCCACTTTTCTGCCATCTATTGGCCCGCCATTTGGCAACTGCGAATCTGCCACTTGTCACGCATCGGTTCGCCATATCGAGCGGGCGAGAAGCCACCACCGTCCAGCCATTCGGGCGCCTGGAATGGGCACAATTCTGATGGCCAGATTTCGCGGTTGACAGGGCGCCTCTCGTGGTAAATCAGGCGTCCAGATCTACGTAAATTCTATGCTCGACCAACTTCGCATTGTTGGGAACTACGAATCGTTCGGCATTGAATCGTCACACTCAGAATCGGTTTCCCCTTTCTTTACACCCACTACATGTGTAGACCCACAGGGTATTATACAGTCAGAGCGCATGCCCATGGTGGACAGGGTTTAACAATTCTGCAGGCTCTCCCTTTTGGCGGGTAGGTTCTAACATTTCTGCAATCTCTCCGTCTTGGCGTGCAGGGACTCCGTTAGTTATAGTCGGAGCGCCTCTCGCGGTAAATCAGGCGTCCAGATCTACGTAAATTCTATGCTCGACCAACTTCGCATTGTTGGGAAGGGGACCTACAAATCGTTCGCCATTGAATCGTCACGCTCAGAATCGGTTTCCCCTTTCTTTACACCCACTACATGTGTAGACCCGCAGGGTATTATACAGTCAGAGCGCATGCCCATGGCGGACAGGGTTTAACAATTATACAGGCTCTCCCTTTTGGCGGGCAGGGTCTAACATTTCTGCAATCTCTCCCTCTTGGCATGCAGGCACTCCATCAGTTACAGTTAGAGTGTATGCCCATGCCCATGGCGGGCGGGCTGCAAACGCTCAGACAATCAATTGGAAACCCTAGTTTTTTTTTGGGTTTTTGTTTTCTTTTTATTTTCATTTCATTTTAGCGAATATTTCAAGGATAAGTCTCAGGCAGAGTGTCTCCGAGACCATAGCAACGCCTAATTAAACCTAAATGATCTGTATCTATACTAACTTTGAGCAGTTTGTGCTGAGGTATTTTGCTATATTCTGCCTAAGCCATTGGATCTTTTGGCATACCAATAGATTGTCTGAGCGTTTGGCCAACTTCGCATTGTTGGGAAGGGGATCTACGAATTGTTCAGCACTGAATCGTCACACTAAGAATTGGTTTCCCCTTTCTTTACACCCACACGCTTTAACAATTATGCAGGCTCTCCAGAGATGGCAGCGTTTTCCAAATGTGGCAACTTTTTCATAAACCTTTTGGATCGTTATTTTATTATACTTGCTTGGTTATATTGCAATTAGTTTGTCAATTTAACTTAATTGGTATAAATATCTTTATCATACCTATATTGCAAGTAGTTGGTAAATTTTGAAAAAAAATTACGATGTTTTGTTTTTTTAATTTAATTAAATTTAATAGATTTGAAAAAAATGAGTTTTTCATAAAGCACATCATCTTCTAAAAAGTTTAATAAGTTATTCTATGTAAAGCTCACTATCTTCCAATAAATTATCCTATAAAAACCATTTTTTTCAAAAAGCTCACAATATTCCAATAGGTTATCCTATAAAAAATGATTTTTTCATAAAGTTCACCATTTTCCAATAGGTTATCCTATAAAAAATGATTTTTTCATAAAGCTCACCATCTTTCATTACGTTATCTATGTTGCAACATTCTCGTGGTAAATTAAGTTTTTTTCAAGTAGAACTTATAAAATTTTCAAGGAACTATAGAATAGATAATTTGATGGATGTTCCAATGGATGTGTCTTTGGTTTTGCAGTCACCTTCCATTGTCTACTACATTATCAACTATGAGTTACATATCATTGAGCTTAACCTCAATAATGTTAAGTAGTCTTTTTGCCATCAACGTAACAAATATATGTGCTATTGGCATGCCCTTTGGATGATAACTTTTCCTCTAATGAAACTTATAGTGGTCCAAGTGGAATTGGCACATAAGACATGAGTCCAAATGGGGCAATTGGTGGTGTAGTTGATTCTTTTAAATCACTCTCTCAATTGTCAATTACACCTTACTGCATATTTAACTCACCTTGCCCCAATTCAATTAATGTCATCCTTTGGTGGTGTAACTGATTCTTTTAATCACTCTCTCAATTGTCTAATGTCTTCATTTAGTGGTGTAGTTGATTTTTTTAAATCACTCCCTCAAATGTGTAATTCCATCCTTTGGTGGTGCAATTGATTCTTTTAAATCACTCTCTTGGTTGTCAATTACAATTTACTGTATATTTAACTCACCTTACTCCAATTCAACTAATTCCTTTAAATCACTCTCTTGGGTGTCAATTACAATTTACTGCATATTTAACTCACCTTACCCCAATTCAACTAATTCCATCCTTGAGAGTGACTTTTAAGCATCTTTTGTCTCATCATTCTTAGCATTCCTTCACTTATTGGACCTAGTCATTTATGAAACAATATGATTGTGTTGCTTTTTAAGTGGTAGTGGTAGTGGGTCACTTGAATAAAAAATTTGCACTAATAAAGCTTGTAATTTATGTAAGATAGTTCATAATCAAACAAGTTAATATAATAAATTGAGAGATGGATTGAAATATAATAAATTGAAAAATAGATTGAAAATTTCTAGCGTCGTAATCTTCTTCATTTACATTGAGATCTGAAACAACTACATTAGGTTCATCTATTGTTTAGTTGTATCAATCGTAGTGGCTAGTGCAAATTCTTGTCAGTGACAACTCATGGATTTATCTAGGCTTCAAGTACTTGTACTCACAACACCTTTATCAATCTATTACTTGGATTGCTTGTCAATTCGCTTTGGTTGGCCAACCTTTTCATGTCAATATAGACAACTAGTAATTTGCATTTGTGTATTGTAGAAGCCCACGGGCCATAGGTCTCACTTCTTTATACTTGCATTAATTTCCATTCAAAGAAAGAGAGAGTAGAGTAACCTCCCCCTGCAACTGGTGTTTCTCCTGTAAGGGTTTCCCAGGTCATATCTTGTGTTATTATGGTTGTGGGTGATTTTGGATTTTCATCGTATCTTTGTAGATATGTCTTAACAAGTTGTCTAGAGGAACATTCACAAAAAATTATGGATAATTTATTGTACTTATACTTTATACCATTTCACCTTTAACATACATATAAACCAATGAAAATATATGGATACATAAGCCTCATAACCTCCACTCACACTTAGAGAATTGACTTAGTAGCACATAAGATGATTAATGTGTTGAATTATCTTCAAAATTAATGTATACAATGATAAAAATGAATAGTTAATAAACATTAAATTTGTAGTAATTAAATATTCAAAAAAATAATACTGAGGATGTTTAGGAGTCATCTAATTATTCTACGTTTTGGATTTTATGGACAATCCAATCAAATGGGGTAGCAAGTTAAGTGGGCTTGATTGTGGGGTAAACTCCACAGTTAAGCGCGCTTGAGCCAGAGGCAATCTGGGATGGGTGACCTCCTGGGAAGTCCTGGTTACCGGGTGCAAGCCTCGGAAGTGATGATTGACGCTATGTGATTTATTTCACCAGTTCCAATCCCACTTCTTCACCCCTGTGAGCATCACCCGATGCAATGAGTGCTAAGTGAACTATTCAAATCATGAGAAATTAGTCACTTACGACTACCTCTCATGGAAATGGTCATACGTGAATGACTTACTTAACGCAGTTGAATCCCAAAAATTATATCTAATATAATGCGCTGCGTAAACCCCCTATACTTAAACAAAGGTTTTCATAATTAATATATCCAAATATAACATAGCTATAAATATACCTTGATCATGACATTGGGAGAGGTATGAGAAATTTAATGCACGGGTATATGTTCATTTCAACTTCAATAACTTTTTATCTTCCATCCTACTCATTAAAACCATGTTGTGTGGAGCATTCCTTATTTCTATTTTTCCATCAAAAATATGAATGGAGTAGCCTTGCTATTGAACGTGCACAAAGGAAAACAAATCCATTCACATTTATGGAAGATAAACCTCATGATGTAGAAGAAAATTAATGAATCTAGGTAGTTTAAGCTAGACGGTGTCAAGTCTTGAAGTTTTGAGACTTGTTTTATCTCCAAAATTCAATATGCCATCTACATTGTCACAGAAATATTCAAAGAAGCTCTCTATAAGGTCACGTGGCATGTTTCACCTATTTCAAGTAGTAATCCATCTCTCCACGAAGGAAATGAAGAGTGAAACAAATACTCAATTACTCAAATATTACAATGGAAACAATGTGATGAGTAGATTCAAGTGCTTTAACTTTCACTTGTTCTAATATTTTAATGTATCATGTCCATTTTTCTCACAAAAAATATAATGAATATCAATTCTTTCTGCTAGATTGTCTCTAGCCCACCTTTCTCTATAATTATTTCTTCCATGTCCACTTTTAGTACTATATCCTCTAGAAAAATCATGCGATTTATTCTTCCTTTTATAAGTAAGGCTTATGGACTTTCTATTGGGGATGAGATGTTTTCTTCCTCTTTCCAAAGTATTTCTCATGTTTTAAAACATTTTCCAGCAAAGAGTCATGTGTAATAGACTTTAATTTGTCACTAGCTTGTAGGGATTCAAGATAGTGATTGTATCTAGGGTGGAGGGTCTTAATGAAGGCTGTGAGAGGAAGTTATATCTTATCTCCAGTGGAATATATGTCATGCTTGATTGATTTGATCTTAGAAGCTAAGGATCCATGATCATCATCCTTCAACTCTAGGTTGAAAAGCTTAACCAATAGTTATACTAGTTCTAGTTTTGAATGTGAGTCTTATCATTCCTTTAACATATTTAAAGCACAATAAGTTTTTTTAATGAAGGCAATATGATTATTGCTCACCTCTTAACTTACTATCACGTCAATTAGGAAAAAATCCTTGTTTTATTTGTTCTTCCATATGGATAGCTCCTTGTTAGATGGTGACTTGGTAGATATTGTCCTCCTCTCCTTTGCTAGTGACAACTTATTCACAAATTCCATCCCATGAATCATTAAAGATAAGTGTGTTTGATCTTTCTGGAAGACTCTTAGTACTTCTACTTTCAAGTAGCACCATCCTGACAATAAATATGAGGGAATTCATCTTTAAACAAAGTTATGAGCTAAGGATTGTATAAACAAGAACTTTGCAATAAAAATAATATTGGGTGGAAATAATATCTCTACAGTCAGTATGGACTTTTGCTTGAATTTTAAACTTTTATAACTATTCAAAATGCACAAAAAACAAAGCCATCTAGAGAGGAGCATAAGGTAAGTTTATATAGAACTAGACCCTAACAAAATATCCTTGTACATGGTAGTAAAATGGCTTATAGAAATCCTTGTGAGATCACTTGCTGTTAGGTGGTGCATCTTCTAATGGAGTTTGAGTGTTTTGTTATGGCCAACTAGAATACCAATGTCATCAATGTAGAAAGAATGACTTTGTCACACCGTGTTTCTAATTAATGGACTTTGCAATAAATTAACGGTAGCTTGGAACCCAAAATAAAGTCTTTGGTTTCAACTAAACAAACTAGGAAGTACTTTGTCTAATGATAACAATCTAGCAAAAAGAAAAAAACACCAAATCTTGTTCATGTTGATGGGATTATTAATGGTTTATTAGATATGAAAAATTTAATGTATAATGAACATGAGAAGCTTAAATTGGTGATTGAGTATTTACAAACATAAACAATGATCAATTAGATAACTTAGCAGTTGAAAAATTTCAGAACAAAAAATGTTAGCGAATCATAGAATGTAATGTTGTTTATGTTGACATAGTTTTAGGTGCATTTTACTACATTATGTAGAGGGAGGTGATATAACTGAGAAAAACATGCCATGAAAAGGATTTAAGTGCCAAAGATAAAGAGGACATGATTAAGGTGCTCTTTAGAAAGGTAGATACATTAAAAAAAATAAAGAACATGGAGGGAAACATAATACACATAGAAGGTACCGCTATGTGGAGAGGAGGGAAAATGAGCCTAATGAAGAGGGTTTTGAATATCTAGAGGGAAAACATAACATGGCTAGAGTGTGAGGAGATTTAGATTAGAGAAATGGATGCAATAATGGATGGAAGAGAATAGAGACAAAGGATAATATTACATATGAATAATCATTGAGAACCAAGAGATTGGAAAAGTGCTAGAAGAACGCTAAAAGTCATAGATTTAGGAATAAATTATAAGCTCTAATACCATGTCAGACCGAGGAATAAATCTTCTTGTGTGCATTTCATAAAGGTAATATATGTGTTAGTACAAGAGGATGAACTTTGGTTTCATCTTCCTAGATCCCATTAGCACTTCCTATATACCTTCATATATCTTTACAATTTTATTTAGAAGAATATTTACAAATTTTACCTCAATCCGTAAGGATAAGGTATTTAACACATCCCCTCAAATATTCTTGTCCCTCCCTAGATTTTCTACACGGAGGGTATTAACCTCCATCAACTCCCCTTGCATATTATTCCCATCTTCCCTAATTTTTTGGATCTCACGTGGCAACTTTTTCATAAAGCTTTTGGATCATTATTTTAGTATACCTGCCTGGTTATATTACAATTAGTTGGTCAATTTAACTTAATTGGTATAAATATCTTTATCACACCTATATTGCAATTAGTTTGTCAAACATTAGTTTAACTTAATTTGTATAAATATCTTTATTAACCTGCTTTCGGTTATAATGCAATTAGTTTGTTAAACATTGTTCTTTCCAATAACGCAATAATCATTGTTGTAGAGAATCTTACTTACAAATAAGCACACCCTTTCATTGTATTTATTACAACTAATGATAGATTGTGGGATAGATCACTATGGGGTTTCCCCTAGATCGTATGCATATACACCCTCCATGGTAAGAGATGAGAAAGAGGATGACAACCTCCCTCAATGGTTATACAGACTTAGTAGCACATAAGATGATTAATGTGTTGAATTATCTTCTTAATTATTGTATAAAGTGATAAAAATGAATTGTTAATAAGCATTAAATTTATAGTAATAAAATATTCAGAAAAATAATAATGAGGATGTTTAGGAGTCATCTAATTATTCTACGTTTTGGATTTTTTTGGACAAAATTTACCGATACAATTATGGAAAATATTGTGATCTTTGGTTGTTTAAAATGTGCTTGTGGCTACATAAATAATTCAACACCCTGAAAAATCCCTGGAGCACCTAGATTTTGCCTACCAAATATCTATAGGATTTCTGGAAAAAATGGCCAAAAAATATGCAGGGAAGCTCCAAAACATAAAAGATTTAGACTATGGCAGGATGTTTATCCTATGAGTGAAGAGCGGTATCGTCAGCAATGAGTGTTTGTAGGGAATGAAATCAACATAGTCTTGACATGAAAAGTAATGCATGATGTTTCTTTTATGGCAAAAGAATTGCACTGACGATTAGCGAGATGATAAACTCACACATATGGATTTATTATTCAATGTTGTAAATTTATAACCTTTATGTGTTGCCCATTTAAAGTAAATCATGTGTCCATCAATGAAAATAGGAAAACTATCATGCATATAATCAACCACATTGCATGCATAGCTTGCCATGTGGGGCCTCATGATCATAAGCATGCCACCTTGCATGCATCTAATTGGGCATGTGGTAGACATATAATTGGTCAGATGGCAGATATAACCTATCCTACCCTATCTGATCATGGATCAATATGATGCTTGACACTTGGTCGCTCCTATGTCGTTTAATGCTCAACACATGGGCCATTAAAAACTTGACAATTGGCGGTTCTTAAGACAATTGATTCTTCACATAAGGGATTTCTGATGCCTGACACTTGGTGATTCTACGTATTCAGATGGCTCTATTTTCTCTCTCTATACATTCACAACTACTTTGCTCATTTATGGGACAAAATACCCTTGAATAGAATGGAACCCATTTCCTCCTAGTTTCTTAGTTATAACATAGCCCGATAGCCAATTAAGATTTAAATTTGACCCATTCAACCCTCAATTTGAACTACAAATCGACCCTTCTAGAGTAGTCTTTATCCCAAATGGCTAGCCCATTTTCCATGAGTAATGGGGTTGACATGGTATTCCCTCCAACAATTGTCCAATGTACTTCTTTTGGGAGATGAATATGTACTTTGGATGTTTAGTCACTTGAAT